>PVHX01003157.1:0-149080 GCA_004024805.1 Geosciurus inauris
TTTTAGTTGTAGATGAACACAATACCTTTATTTTATGTGGTGCTGAGGATCGAACCCAGTGCCTCACGTATGCGAGGCAAGCGCTCAACCGCTGAGCCATTACCCCAGCCCCCTTCTTCTTCTTTTGATGAGACAGGATTGGGGCTGCTGATGTAGCTCAGTGATAGAACATTTGCCTAGCATATGAGAGGCTCTGGGTTTAACCCTCAGCATTGAAAAAAAAAATTGATGAGGCAGAATTGGAACAAATTGCCATTTTTCCTTTACTTTTTCCAGGAATGTTTCAGAGTGAGAGGTCAGTGGCATTAGCAGACATTTGACAGGCTTCTTAATGGATGAAAGACAGATTGGGGTTTTTGGAGTTTTCCAGGCAGAGGATGGACTTTGAGAAATGTGAATAAATTAACTCATTGGGACAGTCCACATGCAAAGTACCACATAATCCTATATACCAGCTTTTAAATTAACAGAACTAAGGTATGACAAAAACAGAATGCTTTCAAAAGAATCAGGTTTATGTTTCCCTTATTTTGATGTTTCCTTCCCCACCCACCATTTTTCTTTGGTACTGGGGATTGAACTCAGGATACTCGACCACTGAGCCACATCCCCAGCCCTATTTTGTGTTTTATGTAGAGACAGGGTCTCACTGAGTTGTTTAGTGCCTTACCATTGCTGAGGCTGGCTTTGAACTTGTGATTCTCCTTTCTCAGCCTCCCTAAGTGCTGAGATTACAGACGAGCACCACTGCACCCGGCTTCCTTCCTCTTTTAACAATGTATTCACAGTATATTTTGACAATAGCTTTCCTTTGTTGAGCACTAAACATTTGTCAGGCCTGGTACTAACTGCTTGGTATGCGTTGATTGACTTAATTCTCACCAAATGTCTATAAACAGTTTTTATTCTGTCCATTCTAAAGATAAGGAAATTCCACATCTAAAGGTCAGACATCTAATATGTACTGAAGTGAAATTTGAACCCACATCTGATGTCAGGACCCAGACTCTTAGTCGTAAGTAGGTTCTGGTTTCTGAGGCTGAGACAGGAAGATCGTGAGTTTGAAGCCAGCCTCAGCAGCTTAGCGAGGCCCTAAGAAACTCAGCAAGCCCCATCTCTAAATAAATATAAAAAGTAGGGCTGGGGATGTGGCTCATTGGTTGAGTGCCCCTGAGTTCAATCCCCAGTATGGAAAAGAAAAAAAGAAGGTATCAAACTTATGTTAATTTTTCTTTATGACATTTTACCATTCTTCTTGGACTTCTGAAAGAGTCATGCAGGAAAACTAAGCATCATTAAACACACACTAAATTCAGGTTGGTGATATAGCTTAGTGGTACAGTTCTAGCCTAGCATGTGTTAGGCCTTGGGTTCAATCCTCAATACAGCTCCAAAATAGAAACTGTCCACCAGCTCAACTCTATCCTTCAGTATGGATGTTCTAAGGCCCTCAAGTCACCCAAATGTAGACCTGATACTTGTGATAAAAGAAAGGAGAAGCATATCTTGTGTCTTTCATGTGTCTACATTTATGAATAGTTATAGCAGACAAAAGTCACTTCATAAAAAGTAGAAACAAAGAATCATTTCGTGGTTTGGCAGTTGGCCAAGGAAAATATATTGTATCAACACCCCTTAATGAATAGAAGAGAAGCCAACAATTATTGAATGCTGTAGCAAAGATTTTATTTTCTCAATAATGAGGCATCACTTTGTTTATTTTGTTTGTTAACTTTGCTCATTTAGAGGTGAGAAAACCAAAACTCAACTACCAAAGATCCAGTAACTGGTAGAGCTAGAGTTTCCATGCACATCTGTTTGGTTTAAAAGCTTCTATTCGTTCTTTTTCTATTACATCATAATGCTTCTTGTGAAGTTTGGTTTCCTGAATAAATATTATTTCTGCTTTTCCCATGTTGGCCTTGTGGAATGTGATACTAGGTGGATGCCTAGTAAAGACAGATGTGGTAATTAAAAATGTCTGTGAGCAGAGATGTCAGGAGCTTGTTTGGAGTGTAAGGTTGGCTCTCAAATGTTCAGGTGCTGTCTGAATAGAGCCCTCAGATTTGTCAGTCTCTCTCTCTCTCTCTGTCTGTCTCTCTCTGTCTTTCTCTCAATTTCATACTCTTTTGACAGTGTGGGGCTGACAAATAGGGTGATATTGACTTGGTTGTTGTGAGTTTTCTGCAAATTAACTGTGCAGCTTTCTGAATGTTGCTTTTACATCTTTGCAAGATGAGAAGGGCTTGGACTTGCTGAGTTCCTAGGCCTATGACTATAATAAACCAGTGGTTTGGGGACATACTTCAGAGGAGTCTTCTTAATTCAGGTACATAATAAGAAGAAACCTTCATCTTATATTTTTATCTGATTTTTCACTTTAATCACAAAGCATCAATGACAATTTCACTGCTTTCTTTAATTATGTAACTTATGTTTGCATAGGTCTCTGTAGCTTCAAGACTCTGTTATGTATTACACTGCCTCCGTTTAGCTTTCTGTAACCCAGACGAAGAAAGGCAGCATGAGACATAGGTCTGAGTTACTTAAATTCTTCATCTGAAAATTGTGCATGATATGAGTATCTGTTGTGTCAGGTGGCTTTGAGGAAAATAAGATCATGCAAAGATAGCATGTTTACTGGGGAGGCAGCTGCATAATCAATGCTGAACTGATGTTGGCTATTTTGGGTGGCTCACTATAAATCTCACACATTCCTGGTCTCAAATCTGGCCTAGAACTTAGATGCTCTGCCTCAAAAAGAAGCCCTCATAAGAGTACATTCTGCTGCTCTTTAAGGTCTGAGAGGGAGATCAGAAGGAGAATTTCTTTTGAGAAAAGAATGGTTGGTAGACTTCACTCCTGACTCTGTCAATGCCGATATATTCACTCCATATATTTTTGCAGGTACTTGCTCTGGGTGAGGCAGTTAGGCATGGGGTACTAAAACGTAAGAATGGTACAGTCTTTGTACCCTGAGTGCTCACATGCAGTAGGCAAGACAGGTATATACAAGGATAAACAATCTTCCAGGCATTTCATAATTTGAGGGTGAACAATGAGAGCAAGTACCTTCAGTATGCATAAACAAGGAAACACCTAAGTGCTGGGGGAGCTTGGTAAAGTTAGGTTTAGGCTGAGAGTTCTGATGAATTGGTTGGTGTTACTTAGATAAAAGGCCAGAAGAAAGAAGGTCATTACAAATAGAGGGAAAGGTGTGTACAGAGGAAGGAAATGCAGGAGAGCTTGGCATACTCAGGGGATGTGTCTCCATGTAACTGGAGCCCAGAGAATCTGGGACGTGGGCAGACGTTGAGTCTGAGGACATGAGCAGGGGTAGACTGTGAAGGGATTTGAATGCCATGGCAGGAAGGTAGATGTTTATCTTGAAAGCAACAGAATAACAATGCATGCTTTTAAACAAAATGACAACAGCAAAATGACATTTTTTAAAAAAGAGTACACTTTTGTTTATGTAGAGAATGATTAGAGAGTGTGATTATTAAAAGGAGGGTTTAGATCCTACTTTTGTCTAAGCAAGATAAACTGAGGACATACATTAAGATTATAGCAAAGGCATTGGAAGAAAAGACCTATATTGGTGAAGTACTTTGGATATGTTTGGAAAGATTGGTTATTGGGAATGAAAAGTCATTTAGAGGAAGGAGGCTGGGTGAGTCCCAGGTTTCTGGCTCCGGTGATTGGGTGGATGGTTGGCTGTCATTAGCATGAGCTATGTAGGGTGGAACACTGTGGGGAGGAAGGGTGCTGATGTTGAGTTCTTTCTTCAGCCATATTGAATGTTAGTTTCCTGGGGGTCACTGGGGGCCCAGTATGACTTTGGTTTTTCTGATGTTCCCAGAAGGCATATGGGATAGTAAAGGGAATATAAATGAATAGTATCAATGGAGAAGAGAGGAGCTGGAGCTTCTTCCTTGGAAAAGATGGTGCATGGAGGACCAGAGTGAGAGTTGCTTGGTTTCCCTGTGTTTGCTAGGACTAGGGCATTTTACCACATGAGTGGTGACTGTTGGATACAGCTCCTCTAATAGCC
This sequence comes from Geosciurus inauris, assembly GCA_004024805.1. NCBI lineage: Eukaryota > Metazoa > Chordata > Mammalia > Rodentia > Sciuridae > Geosciurus > Geosciurus inauris. Next base: position 4,055 of record PVHX01003157.1, read on the forward strand.
ACAGTTCCAGGCATCTCACTGGGGCTGCGCTCTTCTCTTACTGGCAACTCTGGGATAATTAGAGAGTGATTAGGCAGCCTGTGGGTGATTTAGGATCCTTCTCCCTACTGTGCACCTTCTGCTATCTCAGTTCATCTGAGGCTGGATCTGAAGGTAAGGGAGGGAAATCAGGGGGCTCTGCTTGGCTATAGGTGAGAGAACCCTAGTTTACTAGGCTTGGAGGTGGAGCCATTAGACTCTTAGCTCCCATGTCTTACTGTTATTTTGAGTATGGATTGCCATTCTGAGAGGCTGTTAGGGATGGTAGTGAATTGGTTGCCTTAATCGTAGTCAAGATTCTTCTTTGTGTGAAACATTTTTATTTTATTCTATTTAATTTAATTTTTTTTTTTTTTAAAGAACAGCCCCTTCTCCCACCCAACCAGGTCCTTTCTCCAGAAAGCTGCTCCAGAGTGAGTAGCTCTGTGTATCAGAAGAGCTTCCCTTTTTAGTTTAGAATTTTATCAGCAATTCTTATGCTAAGAGGGGTCAGGAGATGAGGCATTTCTCACGTTACCCTTGAAGCTACTCATGAATAATGGCCTATATCACCTCTATTGTCTGCCCCCAAACATAAGCAACCAGACATAAAGAAGAGAAATTCAAGATTACAGAATGAGCCAAGAGAGCAAGCTAAGGCAGAAAGAGAGTAAAGAGGTAAAAAAATTCAAGGTAGAGCAGATGCGTTATGGTGGGGGAAATGTTAGAGTAGATTAACGACTCAACAGATAGAGAATGAACCAGATTCCTGGTTTAAAGGCAAGAAGAATAACAGAAAAGTATTCAGAGATCTTCTGAGTGGGATTCAGGCATCTCTACCAAACAGTAACAGAGCTAAAATAAATTAGGGGTCATTATTCCAGGCTGAATGTATAATGGACTCAGAAGCTCACTGCAGTTTTCACTGTCCCTTCCTACGGTGTCTCATGATTGATGCTGCCAGTTGCTGCTGTGTGGAGGAAATCTGCCTCCACATCCTTTCTTCCTTCATCAGTGAATTGATTTCCCTGCACTCCAGCTGGGCTCCTAGGTTTGAGGGGGCTGGGCACACTGGAGAAGGTACCAAGTAAGATTAGAAAGGTCCAAGGGAGCAGAATGACTCCTTTGCTAGTAGGCACTGTTTTGGGAAATGCAGTTCCACTGCTTTGTGCAAAAGCTATGCATGCTTTTTTCTCTCCCCTGTTCCCAGGTAGACAATATATGTGAAAATAATGCTTTCTTACAACTTTGGAGTGTGGCACCTGCCTAATAAAAAACTCCACAAAGACTTTCAAGAAGGGGCAATTTTTTAAAGGCAAACTTGGCCAGGCTTCAATGCAGTGCCAGCTGAGTCATTTTGAAATGAGAAAAGGAAACAAAGGCCACACCAACCGAGGAGGTCACAGAGTGTGACAAGGGGTCTATGAGGGGCCACACCGTGCTGCCTAATGGGAGAAAACCAAGCCTTTTGTGCCGGGTGAGTCCAGGGAGTGATGGATGCTTTATGTGTCGAAGCTCAGACTTTCCTGTCCTGCGGCCTGGCTGCTGCTGGGCCTCTGAGGTGACTGGCCAGGCGGCGTCTGGCCTTTTGTTTCAGTATCCTCCATCTTTTGAGGCAGAGGCATCAGATTTGATGAGCTACTGGTGCCTTCAGAGAGGCAAGTTTTATACTCCAAATGTTTTTTTTATTAAAACTTGTTAGAAGTAAATAGAAAAGGGGCCCTTTAATCCTAACCAGGAATACAAGAGCCAAGACTTATATGAGAATAATAGTAAACCTACATAAAATCACTTTGACCTTTCAAGACTTCATGGAAAGATCATTTGGGGCTGCACCTCCAATAAGACTGGAAGAAGATAAAAGAACACTGAACTCTGCACTTGATCTGCCTTGTTTTGTTTTTCAACAAATAGTTTCAGGCAACTATTTCTCCTCTCTCCTCCTGTATACCACAGTCCCAGTATTAGTGAGACTAAACCAATGGCTGCACTTTGGTGGTCCTCGAGAATATGCTTTAATTTGGTGGGGGAGTGAGGATCCATTCTAGAGAGGAGGAGGCCTGGTGTGTTCGTCTCTTTCTAGGGACTGATTCCTGAGCACTGGCTAACATTCATGCCAGGGGCTCTCTGGATTGAGAAGGCAACAAATTAGAATCTATAGGATCAGGATTTGGAATGCAGAGGGCTTTGAAAGATGTCTGTAGCCCATAAATATCACTAGGTGGAGGTGCAATTCAATTGCCCTAGACTGATGAATATCTCCAGGTATAGTACCTAATGCCCTCCGTTGAAGTAAGAGCCAACACACAGTTTTGAATGCTCTCCTAAAGGTGACTCTCTAGCCTTAGCCAGGGATGGCTCAATTTTGTTATATTCACAGTACTTCCTCCCCCTCCACTACTGAAATCTTACAGATACATGGATTAATTAAACCATTCATTTATCCAACAGGCATTGATATGTTAAGTGCCTAGAGTAGAAACAATACTAAGCTGAGCACTGCGGAATACAAAAGAAGGAGAGGAACAGTCCTGGTCCTTGAGAAGTATATCATCTTATTGAGTGGGCAAGAAAATGATTCCGTAAGTGACACTGAGAACAATGCGACACAGAACAGTGCAATGGAAGTCTGGGTCTAGGGGGAGATGGCTCACGCTGGGACTGGGGGAGGGGTGGCATGGAATGAGGCCAGTCTTGAAATGGCTTTTGAGAAAGGTGCTGCATTTAAATTGGTAGAATGAAGAGAATTTGGGAGAAATATCTTGTGTGTAGATTATGTAGGAATTTGAGATTTCATTCCTTTCTTCCTCATGCTCCTCTCCTATCCAAGTTGGAGGCAGCATTATATCTACCTTGTCACCCATAACCTCTGTCCTTCCCCAACCACCCAAGTTTCTATGATTCATAATGATGGAGTTTTATGCTGGTCCTTCTCCAAAAATAACACCTCTTCTATGTGACACATACCATGAGCCGTAGTAGAAATTGGCTCATGAAAAAGAATCCTGACTGCGCATGTTGCCTTCCTTCCTTGTGGTGGGCTGAATGAGACCTGAGTTTGCTTTTCTTTGTCTCCTGGCAAGCCTTGGTAGTCAGGGTTCTTGCATTGGCTAGCATGGTGCTTACCTCTCGCGGTATAATTGCTAGTGAGCTGTCTCAGTAATTTCTTTAAGCTGGTGGGTTGCTTCTTTCCAAGCTGATGTTCATGAAGATTTACACTCAAAGCTGGTGTTGCTTCTTACATATACATCATGCTTCATATCAGTTTACACACCCCTTCCTTAGGGAGGTCTCCACTGCAGATTCACATCATCAATCCTTCTCTTTTCAATTGTGATAGTTACATCACAATTTGTAATTATTTCTTTACCTCTGTGGTTCCCTGATTAATGTTTGCTTCTCTCTCTAGAATGTCAATTAGTCAGGGACAGAGTTTGTCTGGCTCGCCACAGTATGCTTAACCCTAGCTGAGGTATTCAAAAATAAATGATGGATGGATGAAAGAATTTCAAAATAAAATCTCGAGTAGATAGAAATGTGTGGTCCTGGGGATCAGGATGTCTGGGGTCTTCTTAGAATTCTTGTCATAGACCAAGAAGTTTCCTGGCTACTGACTCTGAAATCACCCACAGGATCCCCAAGAAAGCGGTAGAGAGAGAATGCCAGCTGTCAGTCTGGAGCAAAGACATCCTGTGCCCTCTCTATGAACCCAGAGAGCCTCGGAACTGTCATCCCAGCTGTTTGAGAGGTGCTGCCTTGCCTGTGACTGTGTGGGATGCCTCCAGCATTGCCAGAGGAATCCATTTTATTGCAATGTGGATTCCCATTACAGAGGGAGAATCCATGAGGAAGATCAGCTGTAGTTAGGGTAGGTTTCCAAAGGGAGAGAAACTCCCCCTTATTTCATGTTTTCGGTTTCTTAATAACTTTTGACCCAAGGATTTTAGCTTCACATTCTGGATATTAAAATGATAGCAACAACACAGCTAATCATTACAGACATGGGCACAGTTCCAAGTGCCTGTGTGGATTCTTTCACTTAATCTTTGTGACAGCTTTATGCAGTGGATATCACTGCATTGGTAGGGCCACTTCACAGAGGAGGCCCAGAGAGAGGCAGTAACAAGCAAACAAGTGGTAGAGCTGGTGTTTGAAGCGGGTTTAGTTCTGTACTCTCTATTGCCTCTTATTATAGGCCAGTATTTAGTAGGCCATCCTCCTCATATATCAGATCCACATATAGTTCATATGTATTTTCCGATTGAGTGATTATAATAACTCTAAGACGTGGATACAATAACTGCGTCTGTGTTGCAGGTGATGATACCAAGGTTCAGAGAGGTTAGGAGTCTTACCAAGACCACAGAGCCAGTTATTGGCATTGCTAAGGTCAAGCTTTGCTTATCTTACAGCAAAAGCCACCTTTCCAGCCAATACACAGTACTCTCTATGCATTTCCAGAACTATCCCTTATGGATGGTGCAGTTTGGTGGCCTTGTGAGACATGTCAGTTGTATACCATGACAATGTCCTAAAGTCAAAAATGCAGTAGAAAACTGAAGATGCTGATGAATTTTTCTATCATTGTGTCACAGCCTTGCCACCCTTGCATCTTGGATAGAACAAATGTTCTTCTTTTGACGATACTCGTTGGTCAAACTGACCTGCTTTCCAGAATTGAAAACTCTCACATTTGCCATACTAGCATGCTTCTGGTAAATGAGCTGTTTCAGGTTTCATTCTTTCCACTTGAATTTGTTCCTGCGCCTGCCAAAGAAGAAGGTGAACTGAGGCAGGTATCCTCCTCTGATTCTGTCAGTCAAAATTCTATCTTGGAACCAATGAAAAATAAAGGAACTTAAATTATTCAAGGCAGCTGTCTGCAGTAAATTCACTCAGTATTAGGGAAATAGAAACTGTAGTTTAGCTTCTGCAGAAGAAGCTCAAATGGATTTGTGCTCTTCGGCCTTGACCCATTATTTCCATCCATGCACTGCCCATGAGCTGGACCTGCAGATGGGCCTGAGCCCCCACCCCTTGACGCCTGCATATTCTGCCTTCTACTCTGATTTGCTTTGGTTCCTGTTTACGCCTAGTTCCATGAAGAAGAGCTGAAGCTTAGTCTGATCCCTTTAAACTTTTAATTTATAAATGCTCTCCCAGTACCTGGGCTTTGACTGTCCTGCAGAGGTTTATTTGATTAACCCCTCTAACTCTTGTTTTCCCTGGTTGCTTTGAGGTGGAATCTTCTGCTCCAATCTCAACCCCTGTGAATTCAATTTCAGACCCTTTGCCAGCAAGGCCAATCCCATGGCCCAGCGAGTTTCTACCACTGTCTTATAATACCTCAGATCAGCAACAACGTTCGGCATAGTCTTTAAACAATGGGAAGCTTTTGCCTCACTCTAAGAGCAGATCTTCTGGTCCTAGTGCTGATGAAATAGAAAAATGCTTTAAATGCTTTAGCAGTTTCACTTACTACAGAGGATTTAAACATAAACATCTGAAATAGAATTCATAACCCTCAAACAGGTTTGAAAACACACACACACAACTCTAGCCTATTTGAAATATCAATATAGATAAGGAGCAATGCAAGAAAAATTGCCAATTCAAAGGAAAGTAAGAGCCGGGCGCGGTGGTGCATGCCTGTAATCCCAGCACTTAGGGAGGCTGAGACAGGAGAATCACGAGTTCAAAGCCAGACTCAGCAATGGTGAGGTGCTAAGCAACTCAGTGAGACCCTGTCTCTACATAAAACACAAAATATGGCTCTGTGGATGTGGCTCTGTGGTTGAGTACCCCTGAGTTCAATCCCTGGTACAAAAAAAAAAAAAAAAAAAAAAAACAAAGGAAAATAAGACACTCAAGTTATATCCTCATCTCACAAATGAACTAAAAGAATTTCAGGTAGATTCCAAGCAAAACTTTACATAAAAATAATTTTAAAAGAATATAGGTGAATATTTGATTTTGAGTGAAAAATACCGCAGAGTATAAACACATTTGATGAGATCACAAAGGAAAATATTTTAAAATTTCCTTATATAGAATAGGAAAGTTCTATAAATTAAAAATAGGAGCCAAAGTAGAAAATATGTTTGTGCCAGGCACGGTGGTAAACACCTGTAATATCAAAGGCTCTGGCAGGAGGATTGCAAATTTGAGGCCAGCCTCAAACTCTGAGGTAGCAAGACCATGTCTCAAAAAATAAAATGGGCTGGATATGGAACTCAGTGAGAGAGCACCCCTGGGTTCAACTCCTAGTACTTGGGTGGGGGGGGTGTACTGTGATGACTAATGAGAGCACAAGTGTGAGTATACCTATAGGGTTCACACACATACATGTCTATAGACATACATATATATATATATGTATATATATATAAATCAAATCAGTAAGAAATTACAAATCAGTAAGAAAAATAATAGCAACACAACAGAGAAAATGGCAAAGAACACGGATAGGTTGTTAAATGAAAAGAAGAAATGGACCATGAACTCTTGAAGTATCAGTACAATTCACTACAAGTTAAACAGCACTGCTAATAAATAGTAGATATTACAATAAGTAAAGCAAAACCCAAAGCCAGGGAGACTGCAGATAAATGGAAACTCCATCAATAGGTAAATTGGCAAAGACTTTCTAGAAATCTCTTAGTAATATATGAAAAAATGAAAGTACTTTAATTCAATAATCTTACTCCTATTCTCTATGAAGGAAAGTGATCAAAGGATGTCTTACAATCTCAGGTATAATCCAAAATTTGAAGGCATCCTAACTGTTCGATTTTGGAGAAATAAATAACTTTTATTTGTAAATAAAATGTGGTTGAAGTATATTTAGATATCAAAAATGCTCCTGATATGTTGTTCACTTGAACAGGTAGGAAGAGAAACTATTTATATTATGATCCAATCATTGTTTAAAATATGTAGATTTATGGGTAAGGACCCACATATATAAAGGCTAAGAAGGAAATTTATTAAAATGCCAAGTGGCTATCCCTGAGTAGTAGTATTATGGATAATTTGAATTGCCATCCTTGTATTTTTTTCCCTTAAAGTTTTGGTAGTAAATATGTCATTGTTATAATCAGAAAAGTAATAGACATTAAGGTATATGTACCTGCATTACTCCAATTGCTACAGATTTTTCTCCTTTAGTTTCCGTTAAATGTCAGGGCAGAGAGGAGAAAAGGCAGTGCCTTCTTTGCCTTCACAGCACCTGGGCCAGAGCAGGTTGTTTGAGAAGCTGAGTACATGCATCTTCAGGTACTCAAGAGGGAGTCCTGGTCAGCTGCACACACCACACAGTGTCAGAAAAAAAAAACAAAAAAACAAAACAAAACAACAAAATAGGTACTTTTCATAGACAAATATTAGAAAATGTGGCTGTGGTTAGCATGACACCCATAGAAATACTCCTGAGCTCTCAACATTCCTCTCTAGGACATCTGATCCAGCCATTCCTGAACTCAGGAACTTGCTCTCCTGAAAGCTGTCCCAGGTGGAAAAAATGACTCTGGTTTTCTGCTCTAGTTTTCCCAGCAGAGTCCTTTCTCCTCACAATGAGATTGCTTAAATTATACCTGCTCCCCTAGCCTGTCAGCTTTAGTAGGGCAGGATCCCACTGTATGATAGGGCCATGTCGGCTCAGTGTTAGGTGTCGAAGGGATGCACTTAACAAATGACAGAGTTCACACTTTGACACTCTATGTCTGAGCATGTTTCACTTAACTCTGGAGATGATCTTTTTCTCTCAGATTTCACCCATGATAGACCTAGATTGTTGAGCACTGGGTCCTATTTGGCACTGAAATTCACTTTGATGAGGTTCTAAGGAGAAAAGAAAGATGAGAGTAGTCAAGAAGTGGGCTTTAAATGCTTTGACAGTTTCATCTGTCTGCTGGATGTGACACTGCCTTTACCATATGCTCTGTGATCTTGGGTGAATCACTTGACTTCTCTGTGCTCTAGTTTCTTCTTCTGTAAAACTGATCATAACAATGGCACAGACCTCATAGGGATATTGAGAAGATTAAGTGGGTCATCAGACATAAAACTCTTAGCACAGTATAAATTGCCTGGCACAGTGTAAGTGCTGTTTAAGTGGTGGCTATTATTATTTTCTTCCCTTAAAAGCAGCAGACGTCCTCTTCAGTTAGCCACACCTATTGAATTAGTTTTCTAGTTTCTATAAGCCTCCCAATGTTTTCTATCAACCATGCGTGGATAATGAACTTGATGTCTTAATAAAGCTTGATATTTTGTAGCAATTATTTTAAGCTCTTTTATCCATTGTCTCATTTCATTAGTTAATGATCATCTTGACAAAGTAATGAAAAGGGTTCCTTAAAAAATACTTCTGATATTGCGGATGTCAAATACCAATTACCACAAAACGCTATTCTAAGTCTAGCGGTATCTTTATCACTCAACACGAGTAATTATTTTCATTTTATCATTAAAATTTGTCTTCTTTAGACTCTAAGCTCTTTGAGGGCAAAATTATCTTTCTGAACACCCCACCTTTACTGTTCTTTGTGAATATTTTGCTTATAGAAAAATACCTCTTAAATGAATAATTAGATGTTTTTCCTTTTTATTGCAAACGTGGGGAACACTTTGTGGCTATCTTACCACTTCTGACATATTGCTAGATTTCTTCCTATAGTTTCATTGTATCATTTTAAATATTTACTTTTTTCTTTCTTTCTTCTTTTTTCTTTTTTTTTTTACTTCCAAAGGATGGTACTATACCATCCACAACTCTGCAACTGAGATTGAGATCCCCCAGAAGACTGGTTGATAGTGGCTGATTCATGTGACCTTTTTTCCAGTAGAAATGACTCCCATTTTCCTTTAGTTTTGACACACATAACTGGCTCTGGACCATAGTATTCATCCTTCTTATGCTAAATAACATGTTCTGTTTTTAAATGCATTACTGCCATTTTATGTCAATAAGAATATTACCCTTCAGCTGTATAGTGCTGAACTGTTCATAGAGCTCTTTATGTAAGCTATCTCATTTAATCTGTACAGTAATGTTGTGTTTTTATTGCTGTTTTACATGTGGAAATCCGAGGATTGGAGGATAAGGGTAGGCTATTTTGTGCTATGTGCTTTACACACTTTATCTCTTTAAGTCCTCACAGAAGCTCTTGAGACTGAGCAATAATATTTATATTTTACTAATAAAAATCTGAGGTTCAGAGGTGCTAACTAGTGTTTGATAGAACTGAGATTCAAACCCTGGTTTGTCTGGCAATACAACCCACGTTCTTTCTACTATACCAGTGGAGGATTGGATTATGGCACATCCTTGATTTAGTAGAAAGAGTCTATTTTTTATGAGTGAAGTTGCTGTTTTGAAGTTCCAGTGACATTACAATCCAGATATGCACAGGACCATAGAGGCCACCTCAGGGCAGCCCTTCTGTGCCCCATCCTCTTCACAGGGACCTCATCCTTTGCTTTCCCAGTCCTCCCTTGCTGGTGAGAAATATGGTGTATACAGATGCCAGGTTGCATGGTTATGTGTGTCACTGTGTGTGTAATCTCCAAACAATGCAATAATTTAAAGTGTAGCTCAATTAGCATGCTCAACATTCTTTCCTTGTTTGGTCCTTCCTAAACCTAATTCCCCTGTGCAGAATATCACGGAAAATCAGGATCAGCAATCTGGTAGTTCAGGGTGGCCTAGGAACTGGAGAACAATGGCTTCCCTCTCAGATATTCTAACATGCATCTCAAGGACGTTTGTTTCAAAATTCTGAAAAATCACCTGTTTGACTAGACCTAGGGTGGTGTTAGTGTATAGCAGAGAATCTCGTGAGAAAAGAGTAAGTTTGATCTGGAAAATGCAGTGTGATCTTTACATCCTAATAACCCTGGTTGGAAGATGGAAGTTCTGGTGTTCATTTTCAGGTCAGGGAGTCATTGCTCAGGATGCTAGGAGAATTCATTTTCCTTGAGTGCTTTTCCTTTCAAGTCACGTTTTACTGCTGGAGTTACTCAGCGAATTAATAGGTATAGAAATGCAAAGCTCTTTTCTTATTACATTCTATCGATCTGATTGCAGTGTCATTAATTGAAAGACTAGGCAAATGTGATGGATAGTTCAACTCGAGATTCTACATTCATTTTGGCCCAGATCTGTTGGGAGAGAAAACTGCGTGAAACTGACTGAAAGAAGTCTTTTGGTCTGACATGAATTATTCTTCCTTTGTCAATTCTTGTGAGAGCGCCATTCAGTGCTAGTGAGATTTACAATGTGAAATTGTAAACTGTTTCTACACTTAAAAGGAAAATAAAAACTCGGGATGCTTATCTGCAGAGTTGGAAATAATCCATCCTGTAACTCCCTTTTATAGATTACCCATCTACAACATTAAAAAAAAATTCAGACAAAAACAAATTCTGACTCAAAAATATGGGAGGTAGACATTTTGTTCATTTTAAAATAATTTCATTTGCAATATTGTTTTGAAACATTATTTTTATTCATCACCACTCAGTCCATCTCTACTCTCCAAGTATATGAACCTTCAGAGAGATTGTTATGTGGTTGGAGATGTTTTTATGGTTATTTTTTTTCATTGTTTGACCTACTATTCTTTGGACTTCTCCCATAAATTTAAATTAACTTGAGAATTTTGTATAAGTACAAATATGTCCACATACATATTTCATAAGTACTTTAATATGAAAAATTTAAGGGAGTCTTTTAAAATATTTTAATCTCCATGTGAAGGAAAATATTCTCCAGATCAGACAAGAATACACCAGATTATGTTTAATTTGTTCACCAAGGCAAAGCTTGTCTCTTTGCTTTCTAGTTTATCACATTTTAATGAGCTGGGTTAGTTTTCTGTTGTGTTTGTTATTTTAAGTATTTGAGGCTTAAAGTGAATGGGAAGAATATCCAAATTTAAAGCATACCTAAATCTGCTATAAGATTCCATCCTCCTCTTGGTCTTCATGAACATTTTTGTTTAGAGAAGTTTAAAAGTTTAGTGCATGTTATTAGTAACAAATGTCCCATTTCAATATTTTCGTCCTTTGGTCTATGGTATTCACATTGCCTTTCTCAAGGTGTGATTTCTATTCCTGGTCTTGCTTTCAGATGTGGGAAGATAGGAAGTGAATACATTGCCACACAGCATGACCTCATTTTGGAACACATCTTGAAAATGTATTTAATGCTTTCTGAGCACAGAGACAATGGATTCTGGTTTGGGGTCCTCCTCCCTGACCTTTGGCTTGGTGAGCAATGTGGACTGCTTCCTCTGCTCATCAGCTGCTCTCAGCGAGGAATGGAGGCTGCACCAACGTAAGGAAGCAAATGCTGTTGCTGAGTGCACAGGCTGCCTTACCCATGATATTGTGTCTAAAAATACATGCACTGAGAGGCAGGCATATGCTCACGCCTTGGTGTGAAGGAGCTCTCGCCTGTGTTTCTTGCTATAGCATCTAAATTCTGGAGAGAGGAATTAAATTATTCCAGAAGCCCTGCCAGGTTTTGATTTGCCATTGTCTCTGCGTCTTCGTTGCCTTTGAATGGGACCCTTGATCCAAGGCTTTCATAGACCAGCCGGTGCTGATGGGCTCTGTGACTTGATGATGGCGCCTGCTCGTTCCCGTTGTGTCCTGTCTCAGGCATGATTTTCTCTCCTGTCTGGGAGGTAGACAGCACTGGGCAGAGGTTGCACCTGACACGTTAGACCTCCGTTGTCACTGCTGTGGCTGTTATTCCCCTCGGCAAGAGCCAAGGAGCGAACAGGACGGTGGGTCACCTCGCCGGCTATTTAGCACCATTTCTTTTCTCCCCCTCAGCCGTGTTAGGATTTTTTTCTCTCTTAACTGACAGGGTTCGGAGGGGGTTCCTGGGCCCCCTCTCTACCCCACTCGATCTTGATAAGGATTCTTTCTCCCGATTTGTAACACCTCCGCTCATTATGAAAGCTTGCTAGACTCTCATGCCCCGTCCCTGCAACTCAGTTTTTATGCTCTATTGTTGGGTTTTCTCTTTGAATGTTAGCTCCAAATTTCTCAGTTTCTGTGGTTACCTCATGTGTTAAAAGGAGTGAAATTATGGTGGGGCTATTTTGTGTAGGAAGAAAGAAAACAGAAATTGCTCTTTGGAGTGATAGTCCCAAGAATAGAAATAAATAGCAGAGGGAAATAAGGCACTGCTGCTCTGAAGCCCCTCTGCAGCCTGGATGTAAATAATGTCTTCAGGTGAGGCTGTACATCTATCTTGTTTATAGAGTTGGAGAACGATGTTAGCCTTCAAGATATTTTCTGCATGTTGTTTGAAATAATTTTAATTCTAACAAGAAGTCCTAAGGAAAGAAATTTCTCTTTACATGCACCAGAGAAGAGGAACAAAATCACAGATAACATCAGATGCAAAGTACACCATTCCATTTGAAATTATCCATATTTAAGTGAGGAGGATCAGCTGTTCCTTATACCTCCCTCTTTCTCCTTGTATATTCAAGTTAGCAATATTTTGATATCCTTGAACACCGAAAAGCAATGAGTGCATTGTTTTTCAAAAGGGTATTTTAAAAATTTTTTTTGAAGTTTCTTAACATGAGATAAAAGAATTCCTTATTTTGTTTCAGTTGATTAACATAGAATGTATCCAATGCAAGCTAACAGACCCATCCAATGTAAGCAGTTACAATGAGCAACTAAAATAATACACACATGCACACATGCATAACCTCCCCCTCAAAAAAACCCACCCGATGTTAACCAAAATCTAGGCACGAAGAGTATTCATCTTCTCATATGCTTTTCTACATCTGATACTGTCTTTTCCTTTTCTTCACATTCTTTTCTTAGCTTCTTTTCTAACAGCCACTGAAATGGACAAAGAACTCTACCACATAGTTCTTTTCAGTTCTAGTGGCAGGAGATAGATGAAAATGAAGCAAGGGTCAAATGTACCAGAAACTCTTGTCACCAGGCTTTTCCTTTTAGTTCAGCCTAATACATTTTATTCCCAAAGATGCCAATGAAACATGTATGCTTATAGGTGCTCCATGCCTAATGATGCAGCTGGATCTATTAATAACCTGTAACATTGCATAGATTTGAGGGTTAAACAGAAGGGAAAGAAAAGCAAATGGGAAAAGGTGCCGTTATTTGTAACCAGCAAGTTGTGCGATCCAGGTGCTGGAATATTTGTATGCCTTTCCACCTTTGTTCCTTCAGAGGCGGCAAGGGTCTCAGCTATTGCTGACTAATTGATAGTTGTAGTAACCGCTATAGGCTCCTTAGATTAGAAATGCATGCAGACGTGTGTCTTGATTCGAACATTAAGGAATACACACTCTCACACGGGCAAAAAGTCTTCATACTAACAGAGGTATGATGGAGATAGCAGGACATAAAACAGAAGACAGACAGAAAGAGATAGAAAGTGGGAGAGAGAAGGAGAGGGAGAGAGAGAGAGAGAGGGAGAGAGAGAGAGGGAGAGGGAGAGAGAGAGAGAGAGAGAGAGAGAGAGAGAGATGGCTGGCAGCAAGTATACCCCTGCAAATAGTTCTAAAAAGCGTTTGCAAATGCAGAAGGCTTCAGAACCATGCAACAATTCAGACACCCTTTTTATTTCTTCTCTGCGGGACGCCTCCATCCAGACTATTCGCAAAAAAACAAGGTGAGAGCCCTGCCATCTTAGCTCAGAATTCATCTGATTTCCTTTTTTCCCCCCTGCCTTGTATTCCTCAATCCATTGTCCCTGCATCCGATGGCAGCCGCCCTTGCTCTTGAATGCAAGTGTCACAGCAGGAGCAGAAAGAGGGCTGAGGGAAGGCATTGTCAAAGCCATGGTTGTCTATTGTTTCTTTGCTTTCACTGCTCTGCTTTTTTTTTTTACCCTGAGGCTTTCCTTTCCTAGTGGCCTCTGTCCAGGAGGAGGGAGAAAATTGCAAGTTAGTGGAGTAGTAGAGTGGAGCCGTTTTTTCTGCACACTGTTTTGATAAACAGCTCAGCAATGCAGTCCACAAAATTAGGAAACAGTAAGAGTGGAAGATTCTGGTGGGAGATGGAAGGAGAGAGAGGCTTTGGAGACCTGCTTGCTCCTGTTACATGCCAAAGGCAGTTTCTTCTGAAGGACTTTGCATGGTGATATTTGTTTTCTGTTGTATTTTCAGTTTTAAAAAATCATGAGAAAGGTCTTAATCATCTGTCAAGCTTCCCATTTGTTTATGTTTTGTTCAGTGTAACAACTGGATGGAAATTTTAAGGAAGGCCAATCTGCTGTTTGAGATTTGCTCAAATGTTGAGACCAGTTCAGCCTGAATCTGTGATTGTCTTTTTCAGATCATTTAAGTTTGCATGTGAAATTTGTGTGATTACTTTCTGATGTACATTACAAAAAAAAAAAAAAAAAAAAAAGTAACCATTGTTTGTGTAGCTCTAAGTCTTGGTATTATGTTATTTTGTGCATTAAACATAGCTGTTCTTTTGGGTGACATTTATGCACGAGTGATTATCTTCTTTGAACAGGCCAACTCCTGATAATCCCCAAAGTTTTCAAAGGTTGCAGAGTTGCAACACCAAAATAGATTAGTGGGAAAGTATTTCAAATGAGCATTTGACATAACATGAAAATGCTGGGAATTTTCTCAGCAACTTAACTTTGTGCAATTTTTAATCACTTTTATTTAAAAGTGATTTTACACAGAAAGAATCAGAGGAGCAAATTTAAACAATTTAGCTAAAAAACACATTCACAAATTTAACAAACTTAGTTTTAGCTTAGAGAAACCACATACCTATGAACGGTTCTCTGTCCTTTTCTTCTTTCTAAATATTATAGTACCTACAATTATTTAGGAAAAATCATTCCAAATTGACAATTTTCCCCCCCTCAACTCCTGTCTTGAGTCCAGGACCCTTTGGCTATTTTAAGAATTTGCTAAATATGCATCATTTTATTTCTAAAATGAATTTCAAGTCAAAAGGGGATATATGTACAGACAGAAGAAGAAAAATTTTCTGTTGAGCAGCCCTTCCATTTTATAACATATGCCGGTGGGTTGGTCTTCAATATGAACTTATGATTTCTTTCATGTCCAAATAATGATTATAGCCTGTCTCTGGATGTGAGGGTGGACAAACTTTTGGATTCCATAAGAAAGTACTCTAAATTGAAAGTCGGAGATCTCACATATATGAACATCTGGTTTGGAACACTACAAATATATTCTCTCCTTTTCTGTTCTCCCTGCCTTAATTTAGGGGACTCAGACTGAGCCACCCTGCCTCTCTTTTGTGAAGGGACAGTTTGAAATGTCTATAGAAAGCAAACTTCTTGAAGAAATGCAGAGCAGGCCATGGTTTGAATACAAGTCTGAATTTAATTGCGGCCACCCTGGTAGTTTCACTGTTTAACTTCCAGCATGTGTCTGCATGATCTGTACAGCAATTCTAGGCTAGGATTTGTGAGCAAGGAAAATTTATTTGTGATGAAGTTACACCTTTAATTTTTTTTTTCTTTGAACTGTCACTTGGGGCTGACTCAAAAGTCAAATTTAAACAGATGATCCTAAAACTCTTTGAAAGGGGAAGTTGGTATTGCTATCTTCTTCAGAGCACTTTGGATAGAGAGAATAGCAGAGCTCCATCTTCTGATCATTTCTACTTTGGTACCGGGGGAAAATGTGGCTGAAATATTATAAGGCTGGGTATTCTTTCCATTTAAAGTGCCAGAAGAGACAAAGGGGCGAATGAAAGGCTCAGGGTCTCTGTGATTAAAGCAATCTACATGAGTTCTTTTTGCACTTCCAAATGGTGTAGTTCACCACAGAGCTGGGAGGAGTGCTCACACCCACAGGAACAATCTTGGAGGGAACCCCATCTCATAACCTGTGCCCTCTGCAGATATTTAACCTCTTCTGGAACAACTTGAAAGGAACAGCTGAGCTTCTGGCCAAGATTTATTTTCGGACATTTTAAAAGTACAGGTTCAAATTCAAACATAAATCCAAATATTTCATACAATTCTCTGTAGTTGTTTCAGTGTACAGAAAACTTTCAAATCAGACAATAGACCAAACCTAGGCATTTCTTAAAAATGGATTTGCTCCACCTCCAATATTTTTACATATTGAACACAGAGTGGTCACAATATCATCTGTGACTTTCATCATCCAGGCCTTAACATTACAAACATTTAAAAAGAAAGGAAAAACTAGTAACTTTTGGCTTTTAATAAAGAAGAACATCTTACCAAGAATCAGCAAGAGATCACATGTATGTAAACACAGAAGACAAACCAGGATGCCGCTGCTACTCCTCCTTACCCACAATGCCCTGGGCACTGCAGTGGCAGCGCGGGGCCAAAAATAATAAACTCACGTCCAATCCCCTCACTAGTTGAAAAAGTTTTCTTTTTCAGAAGAATATTTATCACTGAGACTACACAGTTAAGTAGCAGACACATCTTTCAGAGTTACTGCATTTTAAAGTCCTCAGGATTTCTTTTTCCTTTCCCATTTGGGAAGAAAATATGGGGCTGCCCCCTTTGGAAGCTGGCATCCCTTCCACTACTTAACTGCATGATGCCCCCATAGACACAGGGATCCTTGAACTTCATTTGTGATGTAGGGCTCCTCCCATTCATAAAGAATGCAGCACATGTTTGCCAAGGGAGAATTTCTGCAGTGCTGATCAATCAACACAACCAACAGTTTTTTGTGATATTTGGGGAAACCCAAGGAAGACTCCTAGTGGTTTGTTACACTAACCAAAGGGCATTTGGAGGTGATGTTTTGTGCTCTAGATGTTGGGTTTAAAAATAAGCAAATATGGAAAAAATTATAGATTTTTGTTTTGTTTTTTTATTCTAAGGATATCTAAGCTATATCCCCAGCCCTTTTTAAAAATGTTTTATTTTGAGACAGAGAGCCTCAGCTAAGTTGCTTAGGGCCTTACTAAGTTGCTGAGGCTGGCCTTGAACTTGCAGTCCTGGTGCCTCAGCCTCCCGAGCCTCTGGGCTTACAGTTGTGTGCCACCATGCCCGGCTCTATAGGAGTTCTTTTCTCCCCCTCATTTTTTTTGTCGGGGGAGGCATAGGATAGGCACTATTGTGTTTAAGTAGGCTGGCAAGGAGAACTGTAGATTTGGGGGACTTCCTTAAAAATAATCATATTATTTCTACAGTTGATGTGTATGTCTACATACATACCATACACACACTTATATATATAAACACACATACACACAACATACACACACACATATGTGTATGTATATCTCCATACTCTTTTAATGTGAATTCTTATGGAAACAAGACAATGAAGATTTGGAGAAAATGCTCCCTCTAGCCACTTCTCTGGGTGTAGATTTGAAAAGATGAGAAAATATGTAAGATACTTATTCTCCAGAACTGTTAAAAGCAACATTTGAAGGAGGGTATTAAAACGGATATCTCAAAATAGCAATCCTTTAAAAAGTTTGCAATATTGTATTATCTCTCATCCATAACTCCCTTTCACTATCTCCTGTTCCTTTAGGTCCTCCCGCCCCATCCTTACCCCAACTCCTGGAAAGGGAGAACTAAAATAAAGCCTGGTGGGAACACTAGTGCCATTACCCAGTGAAAGGAGGTTATCTAAACCTAGGTCCAGAACTCATAGAATTAATGTATTTTATTCACAATGCTCAATTTATTGAAGGAAACAGGTTATTGTTATTGTGAAAAACCTTTCTCAAGAAGTTTAAGTCATTTGACTATCAAAATCTAGTTCATCTTCATACTCTTAAAAGAGTGATTTCTCCTGATATACAGTGAAGAGCCATGAGGATTTTGGCTTACCCAAGGTTAGGAAGCATGGGGCTGAGACCAAGACCTATGCTCCCCAGCCAGCTGCTTGGGTTCTTGTTTTTCAAGAGTGTTACTTTTCAAGGTTACCCTTGAGTTCCACAGGAGTTTAGTTGCTGCTCTGGGCTGGTGAGTGGGACCAAAGACCCAGACAGGCCCCTAATAATCTCACACTTAACTAAGTTAATTTAGAATGGAGAAATAAGTTCTGGTGTTCTTTTGGACAAGTAGGGTGACTCTCAATAGCAATAATGTACTGTGTATTTCAAAGAAGCAAGAAGAAAAATACTGAGTGTTTTCATATAAAGAAAATATCAATGTTTGAGGATCTAGATATACATATTCCTGGTTTGAATATTATAGAATGTATACATGTATTGGAATATCACATGGTACCCCACAAATGCATACAATTTTTGTACAGTTGAAGATGAAACAAATTAAATTTTAAAAACTTTTCAAAAGAAATGATCAACTGGGAGAGCTGTTTCAATATGATGTCCTTTGCTGGTTTCAGAGACCCATTTCCTGACAGAGAATCAACCTTTTTTACACGTTTGAGATATTTTAGATAATTTTGAACTTTCTTTTCATGTAAATCTTTGAGAAAAATAGGACATAGGGACATTAGGATGGACAATATGAAAAGTATTGAACTTTCAAAATGTTTTGTTTTCCACTACTACTAACTGGAGAAATGATTTGAAATGGCAACTCAGACTTAACATGTGGTGACCTTTACTGAGACCTGTCCTTCCCTGATTAGGATTAGTGATTCTGGGTATACCACATCATCCCTTTTTATGCCAGTGGATTTTGGATGTATAGATAATCAGTTGTGGTCTGATTTAAGCCCTTACCAATTTTTTTCTTTCATCTAGTATCAGATTGTACAAAACTAACCTGTAGTATTTCCTTGATCCTTGACTTCATTTCATTCTTTTCAGTGGAACCTTGAAATACTGCATTGCAGATAACCACACGAATGACCTCACTGCAGAGAGAAAGCCACTTATCCTAGGTCATAGAATTTCATAATGCTCAGGACTCTGGGATCTTTTTAAAAAAAACATAAAATGTGAGTTAAAGTTCATTCAGATAAAAGTCCTATGACTTTTATCTTAAATAAGAAGTGTGACGTTAGTATTTTCTACTTCCAAGTAGTTTCATACGAGACCTATCTGAAAAAAACTCTCAAATGTTTTGACACCTCTGCTATTGTGATGTGCTATGATGGCAGCTATGTCTTCCACCTCTCCTTCCAGTTGATGTGCTATGATCAACGCTGAGCTTATTTTTATTAACTCAAGTTGATATAATTTTTTAACTTCCAGGAAACTCTCTCCCCATTGGTTGCTCAGTAGTTAACTTAACATTTTGGATGGTGATGTCACCTAAGTTGTACCCAGGCATTCAAGAATGGTTGGATAGTTTATAATGAAGGTATTTGTGTTTTTTTTATATAAACAAGGGAGAAAAAAATATAGCTTGTGTTAATATTTGTGTTTTTAAAAAACATGATACCTATTGTTGCTTAAATAAAAGATATCACATAGCATCTTCATAATTCTTATTCTAATAATGATGGTGTGAGATTATCTAACACACCAGTGAATGCATTGGCAGTGGTCCAACCCTCAGCTGTATGTGCATGGAACTTGTTGCACAAGTAAGCAGTATTTTGAGTTTTCCTAAGCATTTTAGGTCCTTTCAAACCTTTTTTTTTTTTTAATTACTGGACAAGGTTAATATGACACATGGTGATTTGGTGAATGTATTAGGGCGATTAGAAAGGAGGAAAGTGACAGGTCCAAGTCAGTGAGCTGAGAATTGGCATGGCGATAGATCCAGCCTTCCTTATAACTTGACCGATCATGCAGAAGTAGCCGGATGTATGCAGCATAGTACGTTGGGGCAGACTAAACCCTCCCTTTCCTGGGAAGCAGCTAAGGGGGACATTGCATCCTCTCACAGGCAGGATTGAGCTTATTCAGGAATATTCAATAAGAATGTATCAACTGACTAGTATTTGTTGAAGGCCTGCTCTTGGTCCAAGACTGGAGGACATGCTGTGGAAAGTGTAAGAGTGAAAGGTGCAGCAGGTGCTTGAAGAGTTTACCATCTGGAAAGAAATGACAGTACATTCCGTTTAGTTGTTCCAGAACATCCATGAGTAGAACTGTTTTCCAGTGCAATGCGCCACAGGCGAGAGGCAGATAGATGCACACATGGCTCCTGCCCTCAGGGAACTTGCAGTCTCCTGAAGGATGTGGACTCATAAGCAGGTCATTCCAGTGACAGGTGGAATGCATTGTGTGCTGTGGTGACACGAAGCGCCCTCACACTTCCCAGAGCTGCGAGAGGCTTACTAAGAAGATGGTGTCTAACCTGGATTCTTGCCTGAAGGATTATTTATTTAGTGCCCACCCAAATTATGGACCTTTACTTTGAAGTCCTAGAGGAAAGAGAGACACATTCTGCCTGGAAAAGAATAGAAATTGGTGAAGACTTCATGGAGGAGGTGGCATTCAGTCTGAGCACTGAAAACTAAATGTAGAATTTTCCCAGATAGGCTGTGTGAGATGAGAACAGGAGAGAATTCCAACAAAAGCTGGCATAAAACGAGGCATGGGTTTGTGAAAGGATGTGGTGTGTTAGCGGAACAAGGTCTAGTTTAGTTTGGCTGAAATCTATGGGGTATGGAAGGAAATGGAGGAAACAAGGTCAGGAAAATGGCCTGGGGCCAGAATGGGAAAGGCAGGCTGAGGAATCTGTTGTTTGTCCATGTGTTTGTATCTGAAAGGCAATAAGGAGTTGTTGCTATTGGACTGGAGGTTTCCAAAAAATAACTTGGGCAGTAGAGGAGGAAAGAGATTGAAAAGAGGAAAGATTTGGACAATGGTTTTCAACAGGGATGGGTGATTTATCAGAACAACCTGGAAAGCATTTATGAAATACAAAAGCTTTCTCCCTCTACCAAGTTTCTGATGTTACGTGGGTTCATGAGAATGTAAGCAAGGATATTTTGAAAAGGCTGGCTAGGTGGTACTGCTACTTCCCTCCCTCTGCTCTTGCATTGGTCTAAACAAGAGACGCTCAAAGCCGGGCGCGGTGGCTCAAGCCCGTAATCCCAGCACTTAGGGAGGCTGAGACAGGAGAATCACGAGTTCAAAGCCAGCCTCAGCAATGGTGAGGCGCTAAGCAACTCAGTGAGACCCTGTCTCTAAATAAAACACAAAATAGGACTGGGGATGTGGCTCAGTGGTTGAGTGCCCCTGAGTTCAGTCCCGGGTACCCTCCCCTCCCCTCCCCCCCCAAAAAAAGCATATAAACTGAGGTCAACTGTGAAGCAATAGGAAATAGCATCAAAGGATTCATTAAAAGCAGAAAAAAGCAGGACACAAAGGAGACCTACCTGTGTTGATTGGAGTAAACAGGTAAGTCTTGGAAAATTGGAACCTCAGTTGTATCTCAAAGCATTAGTGGAGTATTCAGTTTGAAAGCTGTGAAGGTTAAAAATGGAGAACATTTGCAAAAAGGAATGGGTGAGAAAGAAAAATGGTGTTTCTATAGGATGAGATGGTAAAATAAATGACTTAATCATAAAACTAGTGTACTCTCATTTATTCTTTACGACTAGTAGGAACCATTGTTATTCATAATTTACAGAGGAAAGAGAGGTTAAATAGATGGCTCAAGTTGTTCTGAGTAGAACAGTGTGCCTTGCCCTTTAGTTCCTAACTCCTGTTCTGATCTGTTGGTTGTGTGCCCTTAAAGGCAGTGTTCTTTCTTAATTATTTCCATATCCCTCCTGCTTAGCATAAAGCCTGAAAACAGACTAGATGCTTGCTACATATTTGTTGAATTAAACTATAAATTACCAGTTCTTTTGTGCATAATTATTTACCATCAACACTTAAGATTAAATATAGAAATGCAACACTATCACACTACAAAGTTCTTTAAAGATCTTCTGATCCAACTGACTCACTTTATAGGGGCAATCAAAACTCAGTCCTCCCTCTTCTGAGCTCTCCAAAGTTAGGCAGAGATGGAAAACAAGACTAGGTCTCAGAGGTGATTTGAGAGACGTGAGCTCTCTGTTTTCAATCAGCAGTTTCCACGTTGAGTAAAAGAAGGCTGACACAGGAATTAGATACAGAAACTAATGAACAATTCATCTGAGAAAAGAATAATAGCAAGAAGAAGAGATGAAAAGTTGTGTCTTGCTTTCTTCTACGTGTAAAACAGTCTCACCTACCTAGGACAGATGGGAAGACACACACCACAGGCGGGAGAGCTGATGAGGTGGTAATGCAGGCCTGGGGTAGGAGTCCAGCCTGGGGTACCAGACTTCCCGAGTGCTCACGAGCATGGTGCTCCCTCAGGGTCCTCATCAATGAGAAAATTAGAGTGGATTTATCTCTCTTATGTTTGTCACTTGTCCTCTCAGCTAAACCCCTGCCCAAAGCGAATGGGTAAGTGAGGTAGAGAAATCAGTTGAGGCTGTTCTACACTATCATGGGTATTGATCCCTTAAGGTAGGCAGACACTGGAGTTACACCAACAAGAGAGACAGCACGATCAGTTTAGTTGTTCCAGGACATCTGTGAGTAGAACCATGTGTCAGGCACTGTGCAGTGTGGCATAGGCAAGAGGCAGTTAAGCACAGCTCCTGCCCTCAAGGAGCTTACAGGCCCACGGGAGAGGTGAACTCATAAGCAGGTCATCCATCCAGTGACAGGTGGCACGTGCCATGTGTTGTGGTGACAGAGGCGGCTCACTCACCCTTCCCGGGGCTGGGAAAGGCTTACTAAGAAGATGATGCCTGATATGAATCTTGCCTGAAGAATTACATATTTAGTATCCACTGAAATTGTGGCCCTTTGCTTTGTGCTGAGGATTCAAAGAAGGATGAGGTAAAGCCTGTCTTTGAGGGGCACTTGGTCTAACTTAGGAGGCGAAGAGATTACGAAACATACCACACACAGAGGAGCACAGGGCAAGGACCCTAACAGGGAGATAAAAAATTACTTAGGATCCCAAAGGAGAAACCTGCACCCTTTTGAGGGAGTCTGGCAAGATGACCTACCCAAGTTGCCATTCAGTAGATGGGCACCGTGAATTGAGCCATCTGGAAATGGTTCCTAAAGGTGGGCAGATTCCGGTAGTAGAGTAATACCACCATGTGAGACTGGTGGGCTCCTCTGGTGCCTTCAGCTGGAGCTGCTGGATTCACTGAGCCACCTCTACGCATAGCAACCATTGGCTATGGGGGCTGATCTCACCTAGTTCCTGTTAGCCTGTCCTCCTGGGCTCTGCTCTGCTCTGGACTTCCATGCTTTACCTGTCTGCACATTCCTAAGAAAGAGCATGAGTGAGCCTTTTATTTTATCTTTTTTTTTCAGTGCTGAGCTATATCCCTGGCCCTTTTAAATATTTTATTTAGAGACAGGGTCTCGCTGAGTTGCTTAGCACCTTGCTAAGTTGCTGAGGCTGGCTTTGAACTTACAATCCTCCTGCCTCAGCCTCTTGAGCCACTGGGATTACAGGTGCATGCCATTGTGCTTGACCCTGTTTTGCTATTTTAAAAAGTATGTTTTTAAAATTTTTATTTTTTAAAATTAACATGCCCTGAAAGTTTATTTTTGGTGTATAGTTCTATGGATTTAACTCATGTACAGATTCATATACTCACCAACAAAAGCAGGTTATAGAACATTTATCACTCAGAACAGCTTTTCCCTCTCATTGCTTTGTGGCTGTGCTTTCCTCTTCTCCGCAATCCCTGCAACCATGACCTGTTGCGAATGTCATGTAAATGGAATCCTGCGAATGTAATTTTTTTTGTAATGACCTCTTTCACTCTACCCAATGTCACTGAGATTCATCCATGTTGTTATATGTGTCCACAATTTGACCTTTTTCATTGCTTAGTAGTACTCTCTTGTGTGGTTACACTGCCCTTGGTTTATCCATTCACAGATTAAAGGCTATTCGAATTGTTCCCAGTTTTGCGTGATTATAAATAGAATTGCCATGAATACTGGTGTGCATGTATTTGTCTGCTTGTAAATTTTCTTTTCTGTAGGGTGAATACTGAGAAGCCCTTCCCACTTTGGAACCTAGGTCTGCCCCACCCCTTGGACTTGTGATTCTGGATCACACTCCTGCCTTTCCTCTTCCTTGAATGAGCTGGTCCTATCTACCAGTTTTATTTCCATCTCTTCCATCCCACAGCTTTCCTCTTTCTGGCAAGGAACTCCTAGCACATAATAAAACCGAAGCCCATTTTAATGAGTCTGAGTCTTTTTCGGCTCTGAATTTGCTGTGATTTGGATTATTGCACCAGTATTGTAGTACCCTCTGCTGGCTGATTCACAGAGCTGGCCTCATGCCTGTGCTCAGAGAGAAACTGTAGGTGCAATGGAAAGAAAGAAAAAGAAATGGGGGAAGGGGAAGATGGAGTGGTGGCGAACTCCCATTGTAGTGACAGCCTGACAGGGACACTTCATGTATTTGATGCTACACATATAGATAAATGCTGTAATATTTTTGTGGAACCCTACAATATTGTACTTGTCTTCTCAATTGTAGGCAAAGATGGGCTGTCTGGAAAGCTGGACTCAGCCTGGAGCCTGTTACCCAGATTGCTATTTTGTAAAGCCTTCCGCATACAAATGACTCAGATCCAAACATTCAGAAATGATCTTGGAGGGCCATCTGGTTCTTGCTGGTTCTAAAGCTTCATTCAGCCTGGGGTGTGGATCCAGTTCAAAAGATAGCGAGGGCTCTTCATCGAGGTTTAATATGTTCCGCTGACCAAGGCTAGAAGCTGGCTCTTAAAAATAGCCAACGCTGATGCTCCGAGAGCTGGCAGAGGCTGTCTCTCATAGGTCAGTGGAAATCTGACAAGTATTTAATTGATGGTGATGTGGTTGAAAGGCGGTTTTGAAACACACACACACACACACACACACACACACATACACACACACAATTTTGTATCATCTGAAAACATGTGTTAATTTGTTTGGGTGTCTGAAACAGTCTGGGAATTAGGCTGAACCAGCATGTCAGACAGTGAGGTCTATTGGAGCCTTGTAATCGCCGAGATGTGTCATTTTTAATTTGTGAAGACAATACTGCCAGCCTTGCAGTTTGGATAATGGTGCTGATGGGTTTGCTATTTACACTTGCTGACCGCTTGCCTTTCTGAGCAAAGGTACGGCTGCAGAGTCTGTGGTCAAGGGACAGGGAGTGTTCCCTCTTTGAAAGGCTCACAGCTTGAGTAGGGCTGGGAGCCTGTGATCTCAGCCTCAGGCTTTGGGCTCAGACCAAGTCCAGGCAGAGACAAGAAGGGGCCACTGGGCATCAGGGAACGCGGATTGAAGATGGCCCCCTCGGCAAGCAAAACGTATGCAGTGGTGCCACTTGCTTGCCTCGCTTTTTGTTTTGCTGGGCTTTGGCTTTCTCATCTGAAAGTGGTGTGGGGGAGGGGGATGCACTTTCTTAAGCATACGCAGACAAAACCAGATTAGATCCCACAGTATGATATTGGAACTCATTCATTAGGGCTTCATCACACTTGGGATCTAAGGTTACCAAATGCAGGAACTGGATCTTATTTATGTGAACCCCTAGCCTAGCACATTATTAAGCATTAAAAAGGTATAAAAAAGGAGCTTATTAAGTGCTGTTAATAAAGGTGTGGCTTTTTAAGAGCATTAGTATGTTCTAGAAGGAATTGGGGCCTCAGGACCTCGGGGAATGTTGGGTCAGGGGTAAATTGGATCACCTTCGCCCAGGTCATTTGTCTCTTTTACATTCTCTCTCAGTGGAGATGCTTGCGGTCCTCATCCAATTGTCTCATCTTTCCAAGACAGTGGCCCCTCAGGACATCTTCACCACTGAAAAGGAACCGAGACTTGGAGGATCTCCTGGATGAATTACAATTGGTAAGTTCTCACCAGTAAGTCTAGTATTTGTTTCCCAAACCAAATAATGACAGGGTGCCTCAGTCCTCATAGCCCTGCCAGAAGCATGAAGCACACCCTTCTCGAATCAAAAGCAAAAGTTAGTCATTTATAACATTTTCATCTGTCCTCTGTGCCTACTTGATAGAGATGAAATGGCACATTCAATGGCTTCTCTCAGTGGAGAAATGTGACATTCCCGGTTTTATCAAGCTCCCTTGAGGCTGTGGGTCTCCAGGGAAAGATGTGACTGGGCTCTGCAGTTGACTGGTTTTCTTCAACAGGCTTTTTTCTCTTCTTTGCTCTGTGGATCATACTTTCACATTGAATACTGAGATTTGTTTGTGAGTGGGCTTCTCTAGCACCTTGCCATGCCAGTCAGGACATTGGAGACCTAGGCTGGCTTCCACTGAGGTGACTGATGATGATGAATGTAGTGTCTGATTTTTTTTTTTTAACATAGAAGAATCCATTGAATCCATTTTGAAGTGAAAATCACAGTCCTGTTAAATGCATTCACATCAGGGTGCCACTGTCACCACCCTCTACAGAAACTTTTTCGTCTTGCAAAGCTGAAACTCTGGATCTGTTAAGCAACAATTCCTCCTTCCTACCTCTCCCCAGCTCCTGGCGACCATGTTTCTACTCTCTGTCCTATGAATTTGAATTTACTCTACTTAACTGATATAAGTGGAATAATATAATATTTGTTGTTTTATGACAGATTTACATCACTTAGCACGATGCCCTCCAGGTTCATCCATATTGTAGCACATGTGGAAATTTCCTTCACTTTTTAGGGCTGAAGAGTATTCTATTTTGCTTCTCCATTCATGGATACTTGGTTTGCTTTCATCTTTTGATTATTAATAATAATACTGCTGAGAACATGGATATACAAATATTTCTTTGAGTCTCTGATTTCAGGTTTTTTTTTTTTGAAAGTAGAGTCGAGGGATCAGATAATAATCACATTTTTAATTTATTGAGCCTCCTCCACTATTTTTCATAGAGCTTACTTCATTTTACATTTCAAAGAATCCTAATTCTTCCACATCCTTGTCAGTATTTTTTTTTTTTTTGGCGCCAGGGAGTGAACCCAGGGGTCCTTTACCATTGAGCTATATTCCCAGCCCCCCTTTTGATTATTTATTTATTTATTTATTTAATTAGAGCTTTATACTTAATCCAGTAGTTGGGTTCATCTTGACAAATTCATACATGCATGGAATTTGACTTCAGTTCACGATCACCTCTTTTCTTCCCCCTTCTCCCTCCCATCCGCCTGCCCTTCCCTCTTCTCCTTCCTCCACTCTACTAGGCTTCCTTATGCTTACCTATTTATATTTGACTGGTTCTTTTTACTTATGCATAAAGGTGAAATTCCCTGTGGTATATTTACATATGCACATATCATGATTTTTAAAGAATTCATTCTGCATTGCCTCCTCTACCTGTCCCTCCACTCTGCCTCTGGATCTCCTTCTCTCATCAAAACATTTTGTTTCCTGTTTTTTGTTTCTCTGTAGTAGATATCCTGGTGGTATTTCATGATGTTTTTTATTTGTATTTCTTGAATGATTAGCGATGCTGAGTGTCTTTGCAGGTGCTTCTTAGTTGCTGATCTTTGGAGAAGTGTCTAGTCAAGTCCGTTACCCATGTTGGAATGGGGTCTTTTTGTGGCTGCTGTTATTTAGTTGTTGCAGTTCTTTATATATTTTGGGTCCCTTATCAGATATATGATTTGCAAATATTCTTTTCCATTTAGTAGTTGTCTTTTTCTCTGTTAACCCCATCTGTAATACACAGTTTTAGGTAGTCCAATTCTATCAGGTTTTCCTTTTATCATGCTTGCTTTTGATTCTCAAATCCAGTGGCATGGTATGTTCTCCTAGGTTTTCTTCTAAGAGTTTTCTAGTTTCAGGTCTTACTTTTTTTTTTTTTTTTTGGTACCGGGGATTGAACTCAGGGACGCTCGACCACTGAGCCACATCCCCAGCCCTATTTTGTGTTTTATGTAGAGACAGGGTCTCACTGAGTTGCTTAGCACCTCACTGTTGCTGAGGCTGGCTTTGAACTCGCGATCCTCCTGTCTTACTTTTATAAGGCTTTGATCTGTTTTATGTAGTGCCTGTTTTCACTTCCAACACCCCCCTCCCCATGCAGTGCACTGCTGTATCAGCACCGAGCACGTATCTGGCAAGTGGTGAGTGCACTTGGCAAACCGTTGTTGAATGATACAACTTCATTAGCTATAATGAGAACAAGACAAGTAACACATTTATAGTTATTTCCCATCACCATAATAATTATCGTAGTTCCCCAAATTTTAACTACTGTAAAGACCTGCAAAGACATTTCTGAATTAAAGAATAATGCTATTTTTAAGGGCTTTTAAAACATTTTATTTATTTCCTTTTTCCGGTGGTTATTTAATGCACTATTTGGGTATGTGTGGTGATAACTGTGCACTTATCACACTTGGCCGGAGTGCCTTCATCGTGGGCTCCGCACAGCTGGCGTGGTAGTGATGCTAGTGGCTATAAGATCATTTCTTTCACCCACACGAGTCCTGTTTTAGTCAGTGTTGTGTCACTGTAACCAAAGGACCTGACAAGAGCAGCTTAGAGCAGGGAAAAGTTATTTTGATTCACAGTTTCAGAAGTCTCAGTCCACGCTTGGCCAACTCCGTAGCTCTGGGCCTGGGTGAGGCAGAGCATCATGGCTAAAATGTGTAGCCAAGGAAAGCAGCTCAGGATATGGTCACCAGGAAGCAGAGAGAGGGCGCCACTGGCCAGGGGATTTGGTACTGGAGATTGAACTCAGGGACACTTGACCACTGAGCCATATCCCCAGCCCTATTTTGTGTTTTATGTAGAGACAGGGTCTCACTGAGTTGCTTAGAGCCTCGCTGTTGCTGAGGCTGGCTTTGAACTTGTGATTCTCCTGCCTCAGCCTCCCTAAGTGCTGAGATTATAGGTGTGCGCCACTGTGCCCGGCTCTGGGGCAAAATCTAAATCCCTGAAGCAGCCTCCGTGGCCTACCTCCTCCACCCATCCCCCAACTGCCTGCAGCTGGCTCATCCATGTCAGTGGATTGATCCACTGATGAAGCCACAGCTCTTGCAGCCATTTCACTTCCAGACCCTCTTGTGTTGTCTCACACATGACCTTTTGGGGACCCCTCATATCTAAACCATAACAAGTCCCTCAACCCTCCGTGTGGGAAGCAAGTTCTGAACGGTGAACTGGCTGGCACCTTAGCTTCATGGCCTGGGGCAGGTGGTCCTGCATCTCTGAGGCTCTCCTCATTTTATTTACAAAATGAGAGGGGAAGATTAGAGAGTGCACAGTATTCTTCCATGTTCTAAGATTGTAAGAGTTTAAATGTCAGTGACAGAGCCATGCGGATAGAAGCTGAGACTCAACCACTTCAGACAAAGGCAATTGGCCACAATTGGGTCTCTCAAAGAGAAACTTCCTGCCACAGACAGGATCAGGAGAGCTGGGGAAAGGGGAGCCTGGGAGTGAGTCTTTAGAGTTATATTCTTGCTTTTGCCATAAATGCTGGTGGAGAGGAAAGGGGAGCTTTGAAAATAAAATAAAATTACTTATGTTCTTATTATCCCTGAGCCAAGGATGTTACATTTCCAGCTATTTCAGTGTACTGTCTCATATGTGGACCTGAGTGTGGCACTCAGAGTTTAAAATAAGACAGCTGTTGGTTGCTGCTATAGTTTGGATCTTGAATGTTTCCCCACGGCCCACGTGTTGAAGGCATGGTCGTTGGCCTGTGGCACTACTGGGAGGTGGTGGAATCTTTAAGAGGTGGGGTCTAGCTGGGTGCAGTGGCACATGCCTTTAATCCCAGTGGCTGGGGAGGATCGTGGGTTCAAAGCCAGCCTCAGCAATTTAGCCAGGCCCTAAGCAACTCAGCAAGAACCTGTCTCTAAATAAAATACAAAAATGGCTGGGGATATGGCTCAGTGGGTAAGCATGCCTGGGTTCAATTCCTGGTACAAAAAAAAAAAAAAAAAAGATGGGGTCTAGAGGGAGGACGTTAGGTCATTGGGAGTGTGACCTTTGAGGAGATATTGGGCCATTGGCCTCTCTCTGCTTCCTGGCCACCACAGGATGAACACACTTTTGTCACCATGAACTCCCCCGCTTTGCAACTGGCCCAAAGCAACATGGCCAAGCAACCGTGATCCAAAATAAACCTTTACTTCTTGTAAGTTGATTCTCCCAGGCATTTTGTCACAGCAATAAAAAATGGACTCATAGTTAAGCTATTACTTAAAATCATGAATACTATTCCCCACCCGAAGCCCACGGATTCCACACGTTTCCTGGTGAGTTTCCATTGTGTTGGAAAGACAGCTACCATTTCCCTTATAGATACCTCTGCAAGAGATGGCTTATGTTCTACCCTGTGCCATGGCCAGGATCAGACCTTTCTGAGACAGAGTATTAGGCTATTTTCATGGAACCAATCAAACAGCAAGACCAAACAAGACCATCCAGGAGATCTGTGTTTGGACTTAATTCTTTCCTTCTGAATGAGGGCGGGCAAGTGACTTACCCTTGCTGGGAAAGGGTTTCTATATGTCTAAAAATGTAAGGATTTTTCTACTATTTTACATAAATATACATACATAAATTTTATTTATATAGTACGTGCATTATTTATTCCATTGTATTTTTCATTTTTCTTGAAAAAGGGGGGAAAGTAAGAGGAATTAACTTTTATTGAGCACCTTCTATGTGGTAGATACTATGACAAGTGTTTATGTAAGTTATCCTATTAACGCTCAAATGATTCTATGAAGAAGTCTTTGTTAGGCTCATCTTAGGATGAAATAACGGATGCTCAGAGAGGTTAAGTGACCTGTTCAGGGTCAGACAGCTAATACATAGCAGGGTCAGGATTCTAACACACATTTGTTAGATCTAAAGTCAGTACTCTCTCCTGCACATCATTGGACTTGGACATTGTGCCAAGCTGACACATCTGAACTGATGAGGACCTGTTCCCCCCTCCTCCCACTGCTGAAGTTGCAGATAAGCTTCCTTTCTTTAGTGTTCTCAAAGAAGGGAGCTCTCAGACCTTGAATCATTTGAATTTTACCTTTGCTGAAGAGCAGACACCACAATTTCCCCTAGAATTTATGTTTTCCAGAGAAAGAAGTGATGCCTAGTCTGCTGAGGGTGGCCAATAGCTGCTTCTAAGACAAAGATCCAGACACATATGAAGCCATCTCCCCCTGCCCTGCAGCCCTTCCCTTTTCTCTCTTTTCCTAACATACACCCCACAGGCTTGCTCTGAGTGCGTGTGATGGTGTCCAGATGCAGGCTCTGGGGCCCCAGACTCACAAAAGGCCAGGTTGACGTCCCTTCTGCATCTGGCTTATTTGATGCCAGAGGAGCAAACGCCAAGGTCTTCGGAGAGAGTCAGGAGAGATTTGCCTCCTGCAGAGGTTTGGATGAGCCCCAGCTAATCTCCACAGCTTCTTAGGGGCACACCTGCTTGTCTGCCAGCCAGCAGCCTCCTCACTCATTTCCCGTGGGACGGCCGGGGTCAGAGGCCTCCAGCAAGCCTTTTATCTCGCTGCACACCACAAGGCCCCCCTTAGCAGCACCTGGGTCTGCACATAAGACTCCCTTTGAGAAGAGGTCAAGACGTTGTACCTCCCAGAATGGGGCTGGTGTTCTTTTCCTTCCTTTTGAGGCGGCTTGCTTATTCCTTCTTTCTTTTCTTTTCTTTTCTTTTTTAATTGGTGCATTATAATTATACATAACAGGATTCATTATGCCATATTCGTACACACACATAACAATTTGATCCATCTCATTTCCTATTACTTTACCTTCCCGCCCCTCCTCCCTCCAGTTCCTTCCTTCTAAATAAACATTTGATTCAAACTTTATCATGCATAGCTCAAACTTCATCCCACTGGGGCTGAGCTGATCTGTATTAGTTTCTGGGCTGCTGAGCTATGAACACACAGTAGGTGCTCTATAAATAAAGATGCTTCCTGATTTTGATCTCTTTGCATAAATCCAGGAAATATACACCTGTCAAGTTTCAATCTGATTCATAATTTGAATGTG
Source organism: Geosciurus inauris (assembly GCA_004024805.1). NCBI lineage: Eukaryota > Metazoa > Chordata > Mammalia > Rodentia > Sciuridae > Geosciurus > Geosciurus inauris. The sequence goes on from PVHX01003157.1 coordinate 36,004, forward strand.
ACAATAACACAATATGATGATGTCAGAGAATTCAAAATCATCCCTATGTAGCTGTGGGAGGAGGAGCTTCTTCCTTCCCTCTTTCCCCAAATAGCATTTTCCTTCTTCATTATCTTTAGGAGCAGTTAGTAGCTAAGTTGATTTGTTTTCTATGAGCACTCTGGTTCAGATGAGTGACCAGAGACCGGTGTTTGGCCCAGAGAGATCCCAAGGATTATGTTCTTTCTTTCTCATTTTCTTCCTCCTACCTTGTTTTGTCTCTTTATTTTCCCTCCATCTCTTATTTTCTGCACACAAAATGTAGATATAGATCATTTCTGAGGAGAGTACAATTATAATGGTTATTGGTACATGAGTGTGGCTTAAAAATCAAATTTAAACAGCTGTGATCCTCTCTTCCTCTGAAGTCTCTAAGTTGTGCTGGTTGATGATTCTACTTTCCCCCTAAATCTACTAATATTTACTGAGCCCAAGTTCCTGAGCTCAGATGGGTGACTAAAGCCCCATGGAAACTTCCCTTTATCTGGGAAGATAGCCATTGGAGATAAAGGATAATTAAATCAAGTGATTTGATGGATGGATGTCAATTTGAGTGTTAAGGAAAAAACGGGAGAATAAAATAAAATATAAGCTGTTTTGATCATAGGTCAGGTTATGATATCACAAGCACATTTCATTTATCATCCCTAAAGCCATGTAAGATAGGCAGGATTACTCCCATTTTATGGATAAGGAAATGGAGGCTCAAAGGCACTGAATAATCTGGTAGGTTAACTGTATCACTGACTTTAACCCAGGTGACATGACTATACTTGTGACTCAAGCTATAGCTTGAACCTGGAACAGGACCCCAGCAACCCTAACTTCCATCCTGGTCAACTGATGCACAAACATGGCTAGAAGGGAGGCAAAGAAGTCTGCAGAGGCAATTGCTTTTGATACTGCAGTTATTAATTATTATTAATACTGCAAGTTTTTTTTTTTTGAAGTACCAGGAATTGAACCCAGGGGTGCTTAACCACGGATCCACATCCCTAGCCCTTTTTAAATTTTATTTTGAGACAGGGTCTTGCCAAATTGCTTAGGGCCTATCTAAGTTGCTGAAACTGGCTTTGAATTTACAATCCTCCTGCCTCAGCCTCCCGAGCTGCTGGGATTACAGACATGCCTGGCTCCAAGTGTATTTTTGAAAAGAAGAATAAAGATAACGTATCAGTTGATTGCTGATTTTCCCTTCCAGTTTGCACGGCGTGTGTATTGGGATATATGATGACTTGAAGTGGTGGGTTTAATGACCTCGGCGGACACGTTTTGCCTCTTCCCCGCCTGCAGCCTGCCATGATGCTTCCTAGGCACTGCAGTGCTTTACATTGTCTCTTTCCGGATATTATGGATATGAGCAGATCCCCCATGCCTCCCTTCACCCCCCAGAGTACACCAACAGCAGCCAGACAGACGCTATCTAAGAGAATGTGACTCAGGGCCCATAATATTGTGGCAGAAAGTAGAAAATAAAACAGCCAGTGCTGAGCACAGGATAATAGCACAAGTGTGAGAGTCAGAAGGTGGTAAAGGCCCTAGAGATGCAGAAATTCTGGGAAAGTAGGGCAGTGTAAAAGCAGAGACTCCATCTGTGGGATCCGGGCAGTTGTGAGTGACTCTGAACAACACAATACAGAGATCTGTTCTACAACACAACAGATAGTAGTAAAGTAATCATCCGGCCTTAATGATCGTCAGACGTTCTTTGTTTGAAATGCCACCTTCCCAGGCATGACTACCAGTGTAGCTACCGCCATAAATGGCGAAGCTATAAATTACCTCTTCCTCTAACTAATTAAAAGTTCAGAAAGTGAGTATAAAAAGAAATGATGCTGCCTTTCCTCACTTGATGGACTCTCCCTATGACTAGCACAGGGCCCTGCACATGCCTCACGCCCTCTCATTCAGGTATAGTAAGCAGCTGTATCAATAAACAGCCATGTCAGGAGGGATGGAGAAAGAAACGAAGCTTTGCTAAGTGTGCCTATGTGCCAGGCGTGGTGTGTGTTACTTGGTCCTCACAACACTTTAAGGTAGGTATCTTTTTTATTTTAAAGATCAAGAGGAGGGTCAGAGAAGTACAATATTTGTTTAAAATTCCCTAGTAGGAGAGCCGAGATGCTCATTTGGGTCTGGAAAACTTCTAGGTCTGTGCTCCTTCCTCTCCATCCCATTTTCCCAGAGGTAGAAGAAACAGTGAATGCATTCCATTTGATCTCAGACCCGCTTTCCAAATATCCATTACCCATATAGACTTTTTGTTGTTGCTGTTGTTGTTTTCAGGGATTTAACTCAGGAAAGCTTAACTACTGGGCCACATCCTTAGCTTTATTTTTTTATTCTGAGACAGGCTCTCACTAAGTTGGGTAGGGCTTTGCTTAGTTGATGAGGCTGGCCTTGAACTTGGGATCCTCCTGCCTCAGCCTCCTGAGCTGCTGGAATTAGAGGTGTGCACCACAGTACACCATCTTTATTGGCTTCCAGTAAAGATTCTTTTGACCCAAAATTCTTCTCTTTAAGTCTCTGGAATCTAGAATTAACTAATGAAAGCTTTCAAGTACTTAGAATGAATGATTTTTCTATATTCCAACTTCAGTGGAAAGAGACAAAGGAGAGACAAACCAATTAGTTCAAGAGTTTAGACAAAGCATTGACTCGTAGAATATACATTTATTTCCATACCATTTATCAGCTAATAATCTGTACCTTCTACTCTGTTGAACTGTGACTATTAAGTTTAGAATGATAACCCAGAAGTGGGACAAGGACATAAATCATTGAAGAAGACCAAAGGAGAGTGTGGAAGAAAGGACACTGACTTTGAAAGTCACGAGAGTGTGGGCTTGAGTCTCGCACAGCCACATAGCTGAGAGTCTGGGCTAGCTGATCCTTCAAATTCTAGTCCCATCATCTGGAGGACAGGCAAGTAGCACCCCAAAAGGCACTGGAGAGAAGTCAATAGATAATGAATTTATCAATCACCAAACATGGAAGATAGTGTATTGTTCGGTGAATATTAGTTTTTTTTTCATAAGGCAGAAAAATAATTTTCAACCATGAGTAAAACAAAATGGTTGTTGGTCATTTAGAATGTTCCTATTTGTATCTCTGAAGAAACATCTGTGAAATGGGCTAGGTTGGTTGTGGAGACTCGGGTCATTTTGCATAGGGAAAGCAGAAGTGCTTTGATGATGCGAATTTTGTCCTGGAAATCTATTCTCTACCTCCTATATTTTTCTTGCTTCTCTCAGTAATGTGTCTCACCATGACATATTGTATATTGAATAACAACAACAAAACCCATAGAGGCTGAAGCAATTTCCAGTAGAATTCACCAGTTTATTGCTTTAATCCAAAACCCAATTTTCTCTAAGCAAACTTAGCCAAAAAATGCAAACAGTATAGTATAAGACTTAGATCTCTATGTCTCTTGCATTTTTCTGTAATCTACTGTTGCTGCCTCTATTCTATACCTAGAAAGCTTAATCACCTTTAAAGACATTTTGTTTCTTATTCTAATGAATTCCGACAGGTCAAATGCATGCCAGTGATCCCTACATGCTGAAGATCATGAGCAAGACAAAGGTCTCGGGAAGCATGTTTAGTAGTACTTGCCAATAAGCGTTGTAAGAGGTAGCACTGTCTGGCTTTATAGGGGTGTGCAGATCTTAGTTAGAGCCCTATCTTTATCATTTACTATCTTATGACATTGGGACAGTGACTTAACTTTTCTAAGTCTCAATTTTTTTATTAATAAAATATATATGGCTCATGCCATAAGTATTTAGTAAATGTGTTATTAAATAAAATTAGCTTTCTGTTTATCTTACTGTTAAGGTCATTTAGCTACTTCCTGATCTCTTTTGAAACTGAGGTATAATTTATCATCCAAATACTTAAAATACTTCACACCCATGGTGTTTTCTTCTTGAGTTGGCCAGATCAGATGGGCACTGAGCTGCTTGAACTGTTTAGAGCTTCTCCATTGAAGACAACAAAATCCTGTGATGTCACCTTGTGACCTGTGATGTCACCATTTTTCTCCCTAACCCTCTTGTTCATTCTCCCCTCACATGGAGAATGGCATAGTGTTTATGTCAAGATGGCAGATGTGGGGCTTCCATCAGGAGCCCTGAGCACAGAGACCATGTTAGCTGTTTGCAATGATTTGTTTCTTACTGCAGACACCACTCTTTAGCATTATTGATCTCCTCTGTCTACAGAGCCACGTCAGATGCCTTTGACCTGGTTTGCACCAAGAGCAGCCAAGGGGCTGCCTGAGATCATCTGGCATTGTGACTGCATTCGATCCCTCTTAACATCTGCATGTGTCTTTTTGTTCTGCCTTGAAATGGTTGGTACCATTGCAGGTGGCGTCCAGCATCTACATCCTTTGTGTCACACTTCTCGATATAGTAATGGCATCTCATGGGGTCAGACTTTCTTTCTTGCATGGTTCCTGCTATCTCAGTGATAGAAAGATATTTCAAAGCTTCATTTCCAGGAAACTGGCCAATGTAATTTATGAATGAAGCAAAGAGGGGCTGGAGAAGAATTTATTTAGTTAGTATATCTAAACAGAAATGACAAGATGAGATGAGGAGGGAAAAAGGACTCCCAACTGAAAGTTGGTATGCTCTTTTTGTTTTTATCATTTCCTCCTAGAGATAAAACTTTTCCTGAATTACCTCCTAGAATTTTCATGGGAAATATAAATATTTCTTTCTTTATCCTTTAATTTTACCCATTCAAAGAACAGCTAGAAATATCAGCTTTCCAGTATTGCTGTTACTCACCAAATTACCCTACTCCAGCTGGCCATGTCTCTTATTCTGGATGCTGCATGATAATCCAAGTTACCTGCAGTTTGTGTTGTCTCCAACATATATCAGTGCTTCTAGAAGGCCATGTGGAGAGCAAAATAAAACCTCTGGGGATGTAGGCCAGCCTTGCTTGAAATATTTAATCTCCCTACTCCCCACCCCAAAGAATGAGAGTAACTTGAATTAGAAGTAAATACATTGCAGAGCAATAGGCTTTTGGTCCACAGAGAAGGGGTCAATAAAGGCTGTGTCTACATCATAAAGTAAATCAAAGTTGGGTTGAGAGACTTGCTGTAGAATCTCTGCTCAAGAGAGGTTTCATTTGATTGCTTATGTTAAAATTGTTGTCCTCTAAGTTCATCAACTCTATCAAATTTTACTTCTGTAGGCCCAATATTCTGTCTCTCTAGGTATATACATCTGCACATGTACATGTGTTTGTGCGTGTGTCTGTGTGTATATATGTTTGGGTTTTACTCCAGGCAGGACCAGGGTGATGGAGGCAATAATCCTGTACCAATGATCTCATCTGAATTAGATAATCCATTTCATTTCAGAACTGTCAATGTTATCAAAATTGCTAACTAATGTATTAGAGTATGGTGTATTAAAGTATGGTTCCTAGAAGGTGTAAGACAAATAATTGACTGTCACTCTGTAACCCTTACTACAATTCTCTGTGTGATATAATCGTTTATTTTTCTGCTGGCATGGCTAGCACCGAGCATCCCAGTACATCACATACACTCTGTTGCTTTAACTTGTTGCCATGACAACCTCAGTATTCTCGCACAGTAACAAAATTTAAATACGTATCTATGAATTTGAAGAAACAACTACAAGATTAGATAAAACCCTAGTCACATCTGTCTGTTTCATATAGCATTCTGGGAAAAGTTCCATAATAACAATTATTGCATATAATTTCATGAGCTGCAATTCATATTTAATCCTTTCTGGTAAAGTACAAAATATTCAAGCTCTTTTGTAGACAAATAGGCAAATGCCCTGTTATAGTTTGGATATAAGCTCAGGTGTGAGATGATGCAGCATTGCTCAGAGATGAAATGATTAGATTATGAGCACTGTAACCTGATCAGTGGATTGATCCATTCGGTGGATTAATAATTTAAATGGATTAATTGGTGGTAACTGTAGGCAGGTAGGGTGTTGCTAGATGAAGTAGGTCACTGGGGGTGTGCATTTGGGCCTTTAGGGTTTATATTTTGTCCCTGGTTCTTTGAAATCAAGCTCTCTCCCTGCTTCCTGACTTTCATGAACTAAGCAACTTTTTCCCACCATGCCCTTCTGCCATGCTGTTCTTCCTCACCTTGGGCCCAGAGCTATGGAATTGGACAACCATGGATTGATCCTCTGAAACTGTGAGCCAAATTAAACTTCTCTAAGTTTTCTTGGGCAGTCTTTCAGTCAAAGTGATGCAAAGTTGACTAAAACATGCCCTATTCAGTCATTTGCTATCCTTTGAATTCCTATGTATACCACTATGTTGAACTCATGTATTAGTTAGTATATACTGCAGTAACAAAAAGACCCAAAAATATAAAAAGAATTTTTTGAAATTGAAGTTTATTTCTCTCTTGTGCAATCCTTTGTTTCTGGTCAATGGTGACTTTCTTCAATATTATGATTGAAGAAATCACAGGGATCCATCAAAGGATGGCCAGCTTTTTACTGTTTATCAACTTCTGCATTCGTCTAGTTGGCAGCAGGCAAAAAGGAGTGTGCTAGTTAGCTTTCCATTACTATAACAAATACCCAAGATGATTCATTTATAAGGGAGAAAAGCTTCCTTTGGCTTATAGCTTGACAGAACCATTACTCTTAGAACTCTAGTGGGGGTGCTAGATGACAAAAGTGAAAAGCATGTGACAGAGCAAAACTTCCGGGAAGCAAAAGAGAAAATGAGGAAGGGGCTAGGGTCCCATACCCTCAACCCACTGGGGCCCACCTCTCTAAGGTCCACCACCTCCCAATAGCAATTGCTATTGTTCCCTAGGGACCAATCCTGTAGCATGTGGGCCTTTGGGGACACTCGAGGTCTAAACAATAGTAGAGAGTATAGAGATATGGCATGTTATATAGGCCTCAGAGTGAAATAAACCAGTTCCATTCATTCTCCATTGGTTAACCCTGTGGCTATATCTAGATGGATATGGAGCTGGAAAATACAATCCCTGACTTGGTGGCAGCTTCCCAACAGCAAGGGAAAGAGAATCATTAATAGTTTGCTAACTGGTTCTGTCACCATACAGGCAGAAAGGTGAGTAAAATGTGCTGTACTGCACATGGGGTGGGGAAAGTCGTGTAAACAGGTGCATGCTGTAGTAAAGGGGGAAGCCGGGGGCCCCCGGGGGGCAACTTCTTCTGCTCGTTCAGGTTGGCAGTGCTGTGGGTGCCACATTTAAAAACAGCTGTACCTTGAACTGATAAGAAAAAATATTATACAGTAATTTTGAAATAATGAACTCGCTTAAAAGCATGTGTGTAGGAGTGGGAGGCCTCAGGAGATGGAAATGAAGAGGAATAATTAGATAATACGGTTGTCCCTGCTGGTTCCTAAGCAATCCGCCTGTGTTTCTCCCTCACTCTCCACTTGCTTTATCACGAGTTGGTGACCTTGATGAGACTTTTTCAGCATAGTATCGTTGGTTCCTTTTAATCTCCTGTCAGTTGCTATCACTGTCAGCTTGACCTACCTCCAGTGAAAAATGCAACTTTCATTTCAGCCTTACCAGGAATGCTGAATTGTGAGGACACGCCAGGATGAGAGGAGGCTATAAACATTATGGACACATTACTTGAGGGGGTCATGGAAGGACACTAAGATCACTTTCCTCAACATTACAGGGACTAAGAAGGTCTGTATTCTGACCTTCTGGATCTATCTACACTCTGAGTTGACATAACTTGTCACTTGAGCACCATCTGTCTTTGGTGCTGATTGCTGCTGTATTCCAGCCAGGTGAATGGCAAGTGAAGATTTTCCTCTAAGGAACAACCAGTGACCAGTTTATAAAAGGTACCAACACCCACGGCATAACTGTCATCTGCAGGAGGGCAGTGGATGAATTTGCACCAGTGTAATGTGCTTGTCCATGAAACAGGTACCCAATGAAATGGAAGCCCTGAAAATGCTTTAAAAGTCATAATTATTTCAATACAAATGAAAAAAGATGCAGATTAATTATTACCAATACATATATTGCTTTGAAATTATTTTTAATAAATTTTAAGTCTCCTATTCATCCTATTTATATTGATATAAATCCCTCCATCCTATTTATGTGGATAGTAATTATCTATCTCTATATATTAATAACATAGGGAAAATAAATGGAGAATTTCCCTAGTGACATCTACATGAAGTACTTCAACTAATCCCTCTTATTTAAGGAAAAACAAAAGTTAGATTGGTATTGGATGTTTTCAGTGATCCTGTGGGATGTTAGCAAGAGATTGAGCTGGATGAAAGGAAGATTTTGTCCTCAAGTGTCTGAAGTTTCGTTTGGGAGGCAGAACCAACCAATAAAATAATTCACAAAAACATGAATGTAAATGCAGAGTAAACAACCAGAAGAAATTGAAGCAGTTATTCCAATAATAGGACCCCAAACTTTAATCTGTGAATTATTTTTCATATTAACAGATTGATGTCATGTAACAGATACATTTTCCTTTTTAATACTTTTTGAGAAAAAAAGATGATTTCATGGTTCGACTTGCTTTTCAGATCTTGGCTCTGGAGTCCTGGTGGTTTTGCTTCTCCTTTAGTCTAAAATAGTCAGTTTGTCACTTGAAGGGCTTGAGCCTGAATTCCTATACATCTATGAATGGGTAAATGAAATGGCGCTGGATCGCCAAGGCTTTTCTACGGTTCTTGGATTCTACATGTGCAATCAGTTTGTACTTCCCATTATGACTCTTTCCATCTCACATTTGACTGACTGCATGATGAAGCTTCCTGCTCTTCTTCTACCTAAAGCACCGGTCTTCCTCTACCTTATTCTTTTCTTTCTAGATTTTAGTCTTTATAGGATGTTTTTTTAAAGAAATCAACTCACTGAGTAGAGAGATTCATGGTCCTAAATCTCAAAATAGACAATAGTTCCTCAGCTCTTCCAATTTATACCTGTTACATTGATGATACATTGGTTGAATAATTTATTCTTTTTAACGAGGCTTTGTTTTTGTATTTTGATTATTGATGGAGTAGATGACCCAAAATTTCTAAAGTATGTAGGTCTTCAGAATTGCTTCCCTTGACTTTTCCCCAAAGATTCTGCTAGAGACAGATATTCCTAAATGATGAACTGTGCTGAGAGAGTGTGGTCCGTAAGGTACAGAGCCAAGTTCCCCAGGCCTGGACAGCACTGAGGACACTGGAAGTATTTTGGTCAGTGGAGTAGAATTGACCATTGTTGAAGCAATTTCTCCCACATAATGGACAAGCAGCCTTTCCAGCTTGGAGGGAACTTTCCAGTGAATTCCACATCATGGAATAATCTTGCCATTTTCCTGCATGGTCACTGAATCATGCTTTACAGTTACAAGTGATTTCAGGAGTCATTCAGTCTAACTTTCCAACAACTGACATTCAGGCTCCTACAATAATGGTAAGAAAATGTCATTTTGTCTCTCTCCTAACTAATTATAAGTTTCAAAAGAGCTTTGAGCAACTAATATTAAGATCAACTAGCTAATGTAGATACTAACCAGAGTTTTAATTATTACTGTAGCAAATGTTCCACATTTAATGTTGATGAGTAATGGCAGACTGTTAACTGCTCTGATGATAAGAAAGCAGCCTGCAGTTTCATAAAAAAAGCTTCTTCAGTATCATATGGGTAGCCTTGTAGGTGCCTTCCCAAACTAGCAGTGTACCTACTCAAAGGATGTTTGAAAATGAACTGATAGTCAGTATGAAAAACAACTGTGACTCTGGATGAAGCACACACATAGCATTGATGATTATTGCCTTTGTTTTCTTCTTTTACTTTATAGTCTTTCTTCCTTCAACTCCCAATTCTTTTCTTCCCTCCTGTTACTTTTTCCAACACTGGCCTTTTAATAAGTATTAAAAATCCCAGGCTATCTTTTTTTTTTGTACCAGGGATTGAACTCAGGTATATTCTACCACTGAGCCACATCCCCAGCCCTATTTTGTGTTTTATTTAGAGACAGGATCTCACTGAGTTGCTTGGCACCTCACCGTTGCTGAGGCTGGCTTTGAACTCACCATTCTGCCTCAGCCTCCCAAAGTGCTGGGATTATAGGTGTGCGCCACGGCACCCGGCTCCCAGGCTATCTTTATGCATTATTATCATACCTATTATAAAACTTAAGAGTATGTATGTTGACAAACCAAAAATGAATTTATCCTTAGTAAAATCCAGTTTTAGAGGCATGTATGTGTTTTCATGTATGTGTATGTATTTGTGTATATAGTGGGGAATTATAATATGAATTATAATATGTATATGTATAACAATTATCATCTCTCAATTTATTCATAGCAATGGTAGTCTACATCAGGACAAGCAATCTAGAATATATTTCCATGGCCTTAGAAGTAAGTAGAAAATATGTCAATCTCACATTTGTTTTTAAAGCCCCCAAACAGAGTAATGTATTAATTTGTCTTATTGTTCAGTGTCTTAATGTTTTGTATCTCATTGGTACTAAATTGTATCACTTCTTGTGTAAATGGACTGGCAGCTGCTTTCATGCTTACCCAGGTATCTATTTATGTAGCTAACCCTTGGTAAATGGCAGTGATAAATGATCATATATTTCCTGGGAGCACAAGAGTATTTCAAAAGGTCAAGCACATTTGAGTGATCTTTTGATGATCTGTAAAAGTGGAAATCAGAAGCTAAGGCCAGGCAAAACAGTCGAAAAAGCTGAAACTTCAGTGGAAAGCACAGCAGTAGCAGCTCTGAGCTGGGAGGTGTAGGACTCCTGTGTGTTCTAACCAGCGTTCTTTCACAACGGTTCATGAACTTGGGGGACAGATAATCTTGGAACCTATTGGTGCCAGTATCTGAGAGATGCTGGATGCTCTGTAGCTGCTTGTGTCAGAGTAAGATGTGGCAGAAATCCTGGAAGGAAAGTCTTTCATTGTCCCTGAGACATGTCTTTGCCGTCCTTCTTTCTCAGAGACATTTTCAATAATGAACTCCTTCACCACTTGAAAAGCCTTTTCCTAGTGTTCACTAATGAAGCTCACAGATCCATGATTGTGGCCCTCATTTTTCAGAGCCTAGGTTATTCGATGCAGAGAGGTTAGAGTAATTGCTTGAGTGGACCGTTTTGATCTGAAATCCGCCTTTCTGGGTCTGAACAAATTTCCTAGGTATAGCTTAGGGAAAATTTATTTATTCATTCACCATACATTTACTGAATATCATTTTGTGCCAGCTTAGCTGTTAGAGCAAAATCATCAAGAATTTTAGTATAGGAGGAGAGAGAGATTCAAATTAATTACAGTATGATGTAATTATTAAGGTAATTGGAGCATAAACAATGCAGGAGGTGGAGATCCAACTCTGCCTTGGGCTTGGGCTGCTATAGGAGGGCTCCTTGATCTGAGTTCTGAAGGACTGGAAGGGGTTTGCCAACAGATAATCAAGGGAAGTGGCATTTTCCATAGTGACATACCTAGGTAGTCTCCAGCAGCAGCTCATTCCTTTCTTAAAACTCAACAGATGTGCATTCCTGGTTGAGAAAGTTGGGACCATCTGAGGCAAGTTGCCTCAACTTCCTCCATATGCAAATTTCCTTTTGTGTCTCTCTTCTCTTAAAAGATAGTGACTTTCTTCTTGCTGAGGCTCCAATTTCAGAAATTTCCCCTTAATTTTCTCTTCTGTATTTTTTATTTCTTCATTGTTAAGTTCCATTCTGATGAAGAAAAAACAAAACAGTATACCCCTTATACAGGAGGGAGAAAACTCCTTCAATTTAACTCCTATCTGTTTCCACTTCCACGTTCAAGTCAGATCTGGTCCTCCACTAGCCTCTCCATTTCTCCCAGACCCCTTCCAGACTCCTCTGTGCTCCCTAAAATGGTATAGCTTGCTTGTCTTCAGGTTGGATTCCTTACTCTTGTACAGGAAGAAGACCTAGTCAACTCTTCTTATGTTCTTTATGCCTTGAAGTGCCCAACACAGAAGATTCTCAGTAGCTACTAATCCAAAATATAGAGATGAATGAGGAATTAAAATGAAATTTCTGGGTCTCCTTAAGAATTTGCAGTTGACAGCAGCTCTTAATTCCTTAGGACCTTCAAGTAAGAATTGGGAAAGATATAGTCCCTTTGTGTATTTTCTGAGTATGAATGGCAGTGAGCATGTGGTCAGGTGCTCTTTAGTTGGCTGACTAGATTGTACCTCTCAGTTCTACTTCCATCCCTCCTTCTAACCTGAGCCATCTATCCATGTCTCCACCTCCATTCAGCTAAGGCACTGATGATCCCAGTGTCTCCAGGCCTGTTGGCCATATTTCTTGACTAGGTGACCTCTACAAATGAGAAGCCGCTCCCAGGTCCCTGTTTCCTCACTGCTTTTCCCTCTATCATTTCTTCTAGTAAATCCTGTGTGATTTTGCCAACATAAATTATGGATTCAGAAATGTTCATCTTTCTATGGACTAGCTCCAGCCAACTCCAGTGCATTTAATGTGTTTGCTTTTATGAAGCCCTTTCCCTATTAAGCACTGTCATATATTTTAATTCATTTGGCCAAAGCAATAGAGGGAGTCTAATAAGAATGTAGTGATGTAAAATTAATGATTGGTAATGTTGCTGAGTGTTTGGTACCGGAATCAATCTGTTATACACTATTTCATTTCATTCCAAAGTAGCAGCTGATGGTACAGGCTCTAGAGTTTGAGCTGACTCGATTTGATTCTTAGCTTCACATACCAGTTGTGTGACTCCAGATATCTTCTTTCAGCCCTTGGTGACTGTTTCCTTATAAGCAAGAGCAGCAGTCCCTATTTGTAACAGTTCCTAATCCAAAGTGGTGTCGTGAGGAGGAAATCAGGTAATGTATGCCAAGTGCCAAGCATGCGCCTGGTGCATAGTGAGCATTCAGAAAACGTTATTATCAATAACCTCAAAGCAAACCTGTTACAAACTGTATTTTAACCAATGAATAAAGAGAGGCTGAGAGTCTAGACTTGAGGCCCACGTAGTTAACGTGCCCCCTGTGGGTACTGACACCATACATTCTTATTAGATTGGATGCGAAGACTTAGGTCACTTGCTCTTAACAAATAGTGAAATGTTTCAACCTGTTATTTGATAATTTTTGAATTCTCTTTTTCCCAAGTAGCATATGCCAGACCCTCTGATCTTTCTGCCTCATCTTTATCTCCCACTGAACTATGGGAATAAACTTCTCAGTTAGCAAGGGCAGAGCAGTTCCTTGCCATGGTTGAGTGGTCACGTCCCAGCCAACGACCTCCCCACCAGCTGTCACACCCTCTACCTGCTGCCAACTGGCCCTGGAAGAACATCCAAGTGATTTCTGGCCCTTGCAAACATCAAAGCCTTCCCTTTCCCCTCCCCATTATTCCCACTGAATGCGCCACTGGTTGATATAAATGGAGGGAAATGCTGAACAGCCTCAGCCACTTGGGAAGAATTCAAGTCCATGGGAGGGGGGCTGGATGGCCAGGGCAGGAAGGTGAGACCCATGCCGCATCTGGGGACGTGACCAGACACTTGGGCCCTGAAAGCACCCACTAGAGGACCAGTAGGCTGGGCGTGTAATGATCCACCTGGCACCCTGCATGGGTTCCAGAGGGCAAATCTGTTGCCTTGAATTATTATTTCCATATTGTATAATAATCTAATAATCAGGCCACTATTTTGAGATCGTGTCAAAGATAACAAAGCATCAGAAGCCTCTTCTGTTGCTGAAGAACCAATCAACCTAAACTAATACTTTAATGACCACTTTTCCCAAAGGGAAAACAAATTCAGGCAAAAAAAAAAAAAAAAAAAGCAGGGAGCTGAGAAGAACCTTTTTTGGTCAATGAAAAGAAAAAAGAGACGTCTGGAGCCATGGCAATGGAGTAGGGATTACTTTGATCTGGAAAATAGGAAAATAGGTTTCTTCTTCTTCCTTTTCTTTCTTTTTTAAAAATTTTTTTGTCCTTCAGTGCTTGTTCTCAGGCAACCAAAAGATGCTATTGAGCTCGATGAGGGCGGCCCTTTCAGAATGAAGGGGCAACTCAGGAAAATTGAATGACTGCTTTCATGGACAGCTACTTTAATAGTCTCATGTTTGAAAAATATACAATTAAAGGAAATACTATTACAAATAGCCTCTATTTGTTGTTGTAAAAATGATAACCATTAACTGAGAAATGAGAGAGATGTGTAAGATTAATATGTTAAGTGTAAACTACAGATTGAAAGAGGGACACGCACACATAGTCCTCCAGGATCTTTATGTAACACCCAAGGAGGTGGAGAAAGGAAGGACATACATTTTGAATCATAAGCTCTTGTTTTCTTTACTTAATGAAAATGAGTTTTAGGGAAAATCTTGTTCTTTTTAAATCACTTTCTTAGTGTCAAGTACTGTTAAGAAAAATGAAAGTGTTACTGGTTTAGGATTCAATTGCTCGTGAACTTAATGTGCAGCAGTTGGGCGTCTTCCTATGTGAGAATGATGCTTTTTAATGAATGTTCTTTTGGCACTTTAAATGAAACAATAGAAACCCTGGGCAGTTTGATCTTTCATTTTCCACTGATATTTTCCTTTACCTTGAAGCCCCCTGCCAAGTCCCTTCTATCCCGCCACCTGCCTGCATGTGACGTTCTCGCTCCTCTCAGATCTTACCCTGTGTTAATTGGGAGACACACAACAGACAAGTGGTTGTGTGTCTTTAGTGGAGGATAAAGGAAGACTTTGTCCTTCCCGGAATAGATGGAAACATTGCTGGCTATTCTTTTAAGAGATTACCAAAATCTTTGTCCAGGTAACATGTCTCGTTGTCATGGCAACAGCAGGATGGTTCCTGTCTCTTTCTTTCTTCTTTGTACTTGGCCTTCACAGATTTATTTAACACTTTTATAACTGATATGTAACTTTCATTTAAAAGTGGATGTTCTACTCTTCTGCCTACTGCTGAGAACGTAAGAAAAGTCAACATGTAATTAGTAGTTTTAGGCATTTGATCCCTATTCCTATCCTGGACAAATCGACCAGATTTATTTGTTAGTTCTGAAATTGTGTATAAATTAGCTCACTTCCTTTTAAGTGAGAATTTGATGAGCATTTATAATGCGTCAGCCACTGCTCTAAGCCTTTAGTCTATATTTAATCCTCAAAATGAATCCGTGTATAAGCCCTATTATTGTGCCATTTTACAGATGAGAACTGGAATCTGAAAAATTGAGTAATCTCCTCACATCGCAGAGCTCACAAGTGGTAGAGCCGGGAGGCACAGCCAACCCCAAGCTCTGGGCATGGCTGTCATAGGCACTTGAGATGGTCCCCTCAGAGGAGATGACTTTTTGTTCCATCACTTATGAAAACAGAGATGAGACTTCAGGTGAAGTTTTAAGCATGAAATAAGATCGTCTTCCATAGGAAGAATCATTTGACATTGAAATGAGAAGCTAAGGCAATTGCGAAATCTTTTATGCAATCTGATAATGTGGGGGGAAATCTCTGGAAGCGAAGAGATGGGTTATTCTAGTTTCATTTTCTTCTGTGATCAGAGGACCTCTCACGATTCTGATTCATGATTCTGATTCTGTTGGGTTGATACACAGTGGACAGAACTCTACTCATTGCTGAGGCCAGTGAATCCACAGTCCTTAGGTACCTGGTCTATATCATGCCTCCGTGCAGCAGGACTATAGCTCCCAGCAGGGACAGGCACCTGGGCTTAGTTGCTACCCAATGTCCTAGTTGGGAAATGGTGGATGTCCATCTCAGGGTAACCAGAGATTCATCTGGAGCTTTTAGAGCCCTTTATCAAATTCCTTTAGTTTTCCAAATATTTCTTGCTTGGATTCATCTCATGACCTTTTTTTCCCACATCCCCAGCCCTATTTTGTATTTTATGTAGAGACAGAGTCTCACTGAATTGCTTAGCACCTCACTTTTGCTGAGGCTGGCTTTGAACTCTCAATCCTCCTGCCTCAGCCTTCTGAGCCACTGGGAATACAGGCATGTGCTACCACGCCCCACTCATCTCATGACCCTTACGTATGCTGGGCCTTTTCTGTGGACCATATTCTTTCTCTCTCTCTCTCTCTCTCTCTCTCTCTGTCTCTCTGCCGTGAGAAAAAATAGCATGCTATTTAAAGATGGTTACAGATATGGTCTCTGGGACCAAATCTTACATCTACTATTTATTAGTAACCTTGGTCAAATTATTCTACTTTAGTTCCAGTTTTGTTATTGGTAAAATAGGTGAAATGATCACATGTGCTTCAGAGTCATTGAAATAATTAAGTGGGATGATATAGCTTAAATGCCCAGAGAGATGACACATTTGATGATTTATCATTATTATTGCTCAGTTACAATTTTAGCCCATATTACCAAACTTGTCAGATAATCTTCTTGTAGCCTCAGAGACTGGGGCAGCTTCGCCTGTTTTGTGTCTCTGCTTCCTTGGCCTAACACAATGGCTTGTTTGTTCATCTTCCTGGTAAACTGAACACCTTACTGGAGGCAGAGACCGGTTCTGGCTCACCAGCACACAGCACGAGGAGGTTTGGCATAATATTTGCCTTGAGGCAGTGTCAGAATCAGGGAAAGCTGGCCTGGATTTGAGTTTGGCAAATGGAAGTTTTGTTAATGTCTCCAAATAATTGTTTAAAAAGTTTTCTATTAATCCGGTATAGACTTAGGCACTTATGGGGTGGGAGGAGAGAGAGAGTGAGAGAGAGAAGGAGAGAGAAAACCTTATGGGAGAGACTTGGGTTGTAGCTGGGACTGGGGTTGTAGCTCAGTGGTAGAGCACCTGCCTAGCATGTGTGAGGCACTGGGTTCGATTCTCAGCACCACATATAAGAAAATAAAATAAAGGTCCATCAACAAGTAAAAAACTATTTTTAAAAAACTATTACGTGATCTGTGATTTCATGGGAAACTCAAGAAAGAAGACACATTCGAGACCTAATTAACCAATCAACCTTACAATAGAGAGTGATTGGTATGAAATGAATTTTATTAGATGCCCTAGGCAAGGCTTCTGGTGAGGCTTATGCTTCTGGTGAGCAAAGATTTGAGTAAAGCAGAGACCATTCAGGGGGGTGGATAAGTATGAGTTCAGAACTTGAGAGGACCATTGAGCTAAAGCCTTGGTGGGAAGGAGACTAGAGACCAGACACAGGTGCTAGTTTATGAACTGACAGCACTGGAGGCGGAAATTAGCACAGTGGTTAAGGACACGGATTTTATAGTCAGAATAGCCCAGGTTTGAATTTGGACTCAGCTACACAGGAGGTCAGCAACCATGGGTGACAATACTTAATGTGCTAAGCTTCAGTCATCTTCTCTGTAAAATGGAGTGAGAGTTTCTTCCTCATCAGATTTCTGTGGTGATTAAATGAGATGATGCATGAACTAAATCAATACTGGCATCAAATGAATGCTCCACTGTTATTTGCTTTATTATAAACATGCTTCTTTGATTTTTATTTTTTATTGGTGCATTAAAATTACACACAATAGTAGGATTCATTATGCTAATTTCATACATGCACATAACATAATTTGATCAGTCTCATTCCCCAGTACCTTCCCTTTCCCTCCTCCTCATCACCTTGCTCTACTCTACTGGTCTTTCTTGTATTATCATTATTTTTAATTGGTGCATCATAATTATATATAAATTCAGGATGCATTGTGGTATACTTGTGCATGGACATAGCACCATTTGAGAGACTTTGTTCCCAGTACTTCCCCATGCTCTCCCACCTCTCTTCCGCTCCATCTCTTTCCTCTACTATATTGGTTTCCCATCTACCAAACTTAGGCTTTGGATTTTCCTGCCTCTGAAGGTTAATCAGATACATTTCATTTTCAGGCCCGCGATGTGAGAGTTTTACCTATTCCCCTTTATTTAAAATATCCCAGTTTTATAATTGATTGATCATACTTTTAACTACATGAATTGCACTTAAAACTTGCAAAAGGGATTATTGCATTTCAGTAATTCAACAATCTGGTGAGTAGGCTGGGGAGGTATGGTTATGCCCATTTTGGAGCAGAGGCAACTGAGGCATGGAAAGGTTAGAGAATTTTCCCAGGGTCATGCAGTTAGTGAAAGGGGCAGATGAATACGCTTGGGATTTGTGACACCAGTGTAATCCCTTGCCCCTGCCTCACTAACAAACAGCTGTGTTTTTTTTTCTGATGATGCCAAGTCTTCTTCCCTGATCTCTGCCAAATCCTTTTAGAATTTGTGTCATATTGTAATTCTAAAACTCAATAAAGTAAGAATGTAAAAAGGCATTTCAAGGGCAGTGATTTTGCATTCATTATCTCTAAAGGACAATTGGAAGAAGAATATAAAGAAAAATCAATTTACTAGATATATGCCTGAAAAGAATGAAAACTCTATTGTCCTGGGTATAGAACTGAAGGACTATGTACTTGCTGCCTCTAGACAGACCATGGGCATCATCCATGCCAGGTATGTTATGGTTCCTTGCAACAATTTGGGGATTTCTTGAGTTAAGGGTTGATTTCGTTACATATTGGATTTCTGGTTTGGAGTATTTGACTCCAGTAAGTGATGCTGGCAGACAGGTTCGTCAGTTTTCCTACTTTATCAGAGCATCTTCTAGCAACCGGAAAGTGACCTTTTTAGGACAAGTTGGGAAGGTGCTGGTGGTATAAAACCCTTCTCAGGTACTACAAGAGCAATGTAGCTCCCAACCTAGAAACTGAGTAGTTCCTGTCTTTGAAGTTACTGGAGTCCACTGGAGAGTTTTGAGCCTCATTTCTGGAATTCTTAGGATGATAGACAACTCTCATCTTGTTTCGAAGCAAATACAATAGAAGATAGAAAACTCAAGCATGGTTAGCTTCTTATGGTTTCTGGGATATGAATACATGTGACAAATGTGCCTGTCATTGGTCTTGCTTTATCTGGGACCAAGATATTTGATAATTTGGTACACTGGGAGATTATTGAAGGCATTTAAAAAAAATAAACTCCAAGGACCTTCAGTCATTGTTCCAAGACATCGTTTCATAGATGAAATCCATCGTCTAGTCAGGATGTTGCCATTGATATGTGCCATCTGTCTCAAACTACAAATCCAGGAATCCAATTCCATTTTGTTGTGACATGGTACAAGATAATCAAACAATAGAATGTTAGAAAAAGGACCACACTAAATAGCACTGAGACTATGATGGCTTTCTATTAAAGAATACATACATTCATGATCATTATCCAAATAGATATAGAACTCTTGCTGTTATTTTTTAGTTATACCTAACATTAGGATTCATTTTGAAATAATTATAAAAGCATGCAATATAATTTGTCCTAATTCAGTTCCAGTACTTCCCTTCTCCCTTCCCTCCTCCCTCTCCCTGTTCCTTTTCCTCTACACTACTGATCTTACTGCTATTGTTGTAGGATTTAAGAAATTCCACATATACTGTGACTACAACATTTATACAATTTGTACTAATTTACAGTCTTCTTTGGGGATGCCATCTGAGGGTAAGTTTTTATTATATCTATGTGATCAGCTTCACACTTGAAGGCTCTGATTAGCGGATGTATCAATGCATTTGACTACATGTCTAGAAAGAAGTTATCAAGCCACTCCCACGTTTTGTTGGGGGCATCTGTGTCTAATACATGTAATACACACTTTTGGTATGCTGCAAAGCTTGCTACCATTAGACTTTCCTGACTCACCTTTTCAAATTGATAAAATTGTATAATTCATTGTAAAGGACTTAAGGTTGGTTTATAATTTTAAGTGAAAAGCAAGGTTTGGGGCAGAGGATAGGCCAGAGAACAATTCTGTGCAGAACTGAAGTTACTCACAGATGGTAAGAATGTTTTTTCTGCATGTAAAGGATGGAGAAAAACGTGCATTGTTTTTTCAGAAGGCAATGGCTATGTTGGCTGAGCCATATACACAGCTGAATGAATTCAAGTAAGAACACTAATAGATGCTATGCCTGCCAACATATGATTTTGATATTGAAAATATTATCCTTGAACAAAACATATTCCAGTCTATTTAGCTTATTTTACTAAAAGTTCTTTTCCATGGGAGTGGGTGGAGAAATTATTAATTTGTAGAATTTAAAAAATACATTTGCAGTAGACACTCAAGATATTTTTTTGGAACTAACCCCGGTAGACTCAAAACAGTATAAGATGTTTTCAATTCTTTCACAAAATCCTGCTGAAAAGACACAGCACTGAGCTGATATATTGGCTCTCTGTTGTTGCAGTTATCATTCAAATTGGGAAACATATATTTAGAGGGAAAATAGTTTTTAGAGTAAAGTACTACTCTACTTGTCCCAGCAAGAAATTACTGTTGAAATTTACTTCATTGAAATTATGCTAGGCAATTGGACATTCATATTGAAAAGAAGTCCCCTTGAAAAATTCCAGCGCTACATAGGAATAACCATGTCATGCTAATTAGTCCTAATTTAATGTGAAACTCTCACTTATGACTTACTGAACTCTGCTTTGTGTATGATAGTTTAAATTGTTGCTCCTGATAGAACAGGTATCAATGTCCTACTTAACAATGTTAATGGACTCTACCTTCAAAATACACCCTAATCCTTCAATTTCTCTCTCTCTCCACTGCTGCCCCTCTAGTTCAAGTCATCAACATTTCTCATGGTCTACTACTTGAGTACTAGGTGAGCACTGTTGACCATTTGGCCTCCTCACTTGCTACTCTGCATCTCTTTATTACTCCAAGATCCATTCTTCACACTGTGGCCAGAGTTACATTTTTTAAGGCACAGTAAATCATATCACTCCTCTACTCAAAATTTTCTACTTGTACTTAAAATGAAATATAAATTCCTTTCCTTGGCCTATAAGACTTTATAGGCTCTCATTGTTTGATAATAGCCTGCCATCTTGGATCTCTGATAACCAGCTTAAAATTGAGAAGCTATAGAATCTCAGTGATCACTTGGCCAGCAGAGGTTAGACACAGCCTAAGAGAATGGACACAGCTGTGGGAATACAGCCAAATCACAATATTGAGGGGGCCTGGCAGATTGGGTCCAATGCAGGAAATACCCTAGGGGTTCAACTGGGAGGAGGGTATTGTACTGTCTTTAAGACAATGAGACTACTACTCAGGCTGGTGATTTCATGTGTTACAGTCAGATTTCTGCCTAGCAGCCTAGCACCACCCTTCAGTGAAATTACCTGGGTGAAGAATAGGAATCCAGCCAAGGAAAGAAATGCCTTGCATTGTGTGAACTAGTGGTTGGAGAACAGGAGGACATAGGACTGCTCCACCTTGGAGGATGGAAGTATACCCAGGGCAGGATGACCCCTTGGAGGCCTACCTACTGGGGATTGCAGGGCAGTGGGATTCCTTAGGCTCTCATTCACTGTGAGACAGGTAGAGAAAACCCCATGTTTGATGGTTTTCAGCATCTGCAGTTGCATAGGGCTGGGCAGCTGGGAGCCTTCAGGACCCAGAGCTTGTTTCGAGGCTCGAGTCATCCATCATCTTTCCCTCTAAGAGGGTACCCATTCATCTCTCATACCTATTTCATTGCAGACTGTGCTGCTGTGGTGTTCAATCAATACTGAGTGGCTCAGGGCAAAAGGTCCTCACCTGGAAAGATTTTTAAAAATGAAATGCTATATTGAATTACAACTATCACTTCATCCACTCACTGGATTGGCCTTTTACAAAGGGAGCTTTATTAATTTTATTTTTGTTCTGTTTTATTTAATTTTATTTTTTGGTTAATTCTGTAGTGCTTCCCCATTGTTCAGTGTCTGGTGAAGTGTTTAATAAGCCATTGATGGTGACAACAGTGTATTTTCCTTTGAGCTTAACAAGGTCTTTCTCTGGCTTCTTTAAACTTCTTCTGGTTGGCCTGCAGAACCACCTCTTCATATTTCCACTTCTTCTTTTTTATTTTTTTCATGAGCAACATTATTCCTTTTAAGAGCTTCTAGTTGTCTTTATGATTTGCCCTAGAACCCTTACTATATCATATCCACTCTAGTTGCTCTATCAATTTTTTTTCTTGCTGGGGTATAGAAATGCTTCTGCAACATTTTGATTCCCTATTTTCAGCTTTGAAAAAACCTAAACTGTCAAAAACTCTGACATGTTCAGATATAGTGAGATACTCCTATAATCCCAGTGACTTGGGAGGCAGAGTTAGGAGGATCTCAAGTTTGAGGACAGCCTGGACAGCTTAGCAAGATCCTGTCTCAAAATAAAAAATAAATAAATAAAAAAAGCTGGGGGTGTAGGCCTCAGAGATTTTGGTCCTTCAAAACCTCTGAAGGACCAAAGATGGTTCTTTCTCAACACCTAATTTCCTAGTGGACAGAAAGATATGAGCATTCCTTGGGAAGCACACTGGATGTCTTTCAAGAGACAGCTTTTGTTGTGGAGGCTGGCATCAGAGGTCAACATAATAGGAGGTGAGGACAAGACAGCTCATTGTTGAGAAATGAAAGTTTTATTGCCTTGTGGGGTCTTTGGAAGAATTCTCCAAGCTTGGCTCTCTTGTCTGAAAAATAGAGTAAAAATAGAAGTAGAGGCCAAGAAGGTGAAAAATTAAAATGTCTTCATAGAAGCCTTTTCTATTTTCAATTGTAAACGGAGAAATTCTAAATCAGTAGTGATATATTAGAGTCAGTTACTGACTGTAGATATGGAATTGTCAGAAATCAGAGAAAAAGGAAAGACAGTCACCTGCCTAACTGGTTCCAGGAATGTAGATGAATGGGATTCACTAAAGACAGAACAAAAAACCACTAACAGGAGAAGGGAAATTGTGGGATATCCTTCCACAGGAGAGTGTGGAGCAATGGCTGTGCTATGTATCTTCTGGACTAGAACAAGCAGATGCTCTTGTCCCTCATCTTTCTTGCCCTGTATCCAGCATATGGAGATTTAGCAGTATATGTAAGGATGAGGAAGGAGGGTAGTGACTGTTCTGAGCTGAGAGGTAGTGAGTGTTAAGGAGATGAAAATCAGCTCTGCATCCTTTGGCAATAGATTCTATGATCTAACAATGGAAATAATTCTACTCTCAG
Organism: Geosciurus inauris; assembly: GCA_004024805.1. Taxonomy (NCBI): domain Eukaryota; kingdom Metazoa; phylum Chordata; class Mammalia; order Rodentia; family Sciuridae; genus Geosciurus; species Geosciurus inauris. The sequence continues at coordinate 59,160 of PVHX01003157.1, forward strand.
GTAGAATTTTCTGCAAAGATGGAAATGTTCCATATCTAAAGAGATGGAAATGTTCTGTATCTTCTTCAGTAAGCTAGCCTTTAGCAACAAGCAAATACTTAAAATGTGGCTAGTGTAACCAAACAACTGAATTTAAATTTCATTTAGTTTTAATTGATTTCAGTAGCCACATATGACTAAGGATTCCTATACTGGACCATGCAGGATAATGGTGTAGCACAGTTCCCCAAACAAGGAGGTAATCAAAAGATGTTCATTGACTGATGGTATAAAAGGTATGACAAATGAAAAATAATGAAAACAGCCAGGAACAGTGGCACATGCCTATGATCCCAGCTACTCTGGAGATTGAGGCAGGAGGATCACTGATTTGAGCCAGCCTGGGAAACTTTGTGAGACCCTGTCTCAAAACACAATTTAAAAAATACTGGAGATGTAGTGCAGTGATAGAGGGCTGATGAGTTCAATCCTTGGTACTGAGAGAGAGAGAGAGAAAAAAAAAAAAAAAGAAAGAGAAAGAAAAGCTGTCCACTTGCCTCACAGTGTTACTATGAAGATCAAAGGGTTTAACATCTGTCTAAAAACTTTGACCAAGTGTACAAGCTGCCACCCTAGAGTGAAGTGCTATTTTGAAATAAGATACTATTTGAAAATTCACGTTTTTTATAAAACAATTTTATTTAAGTTATTTGTGGATAGAAGCCTATCCAAAATACAGCCTAGACTTTATTTTATTATAAATTAACTTCTCTTGGATTTCAAATAAGGGGGTAGAAGCAGGATAAACCTTGAGCATCATTAAGAACATTAACTATCGAGGAAAACTGTGTGCCTAATGTCAATTGTTGTTATTGTTGTTGTTCTTTTTTTTTTCTCCTTGGCAACAGGGGTTGAACCCAGGGGTGCTTAACCACTGAGCAACATCCCCAGCCCTTTTTATTCTTTCTTTTGAGACAGGGTCTCACTGAATTATTTAGGGGCTGGCTAAGTTGCTGAGGTTGGCCTTGAACTTGTGATCCTCCTACCTTAGCCTCTGGAGCTACTGGCAGTACAGGCCTGTACCACTGTGCCCAGCTCAGTTCCTCTTCTTGCCACATTATTAACTTGCACTTTTCATACTAAAGTTAAAAGCTTCTGGCTCTCCTTTTTTTTTCTAGTTGGTTGGTTGTGATGGGATAAACTCTAAACAACCAAGTAACTAAACTCTTAAATATTCCATGCCAGTGAGTGTTGGATGGCCACCCAAGGCAGGAGAGGTTGGCTTTATGTGCAGTAGGAATAAGTGTGGCCAGAGATAAGGAAGATACTCTCATGACAGCTAATTCAGAATTCAGATGCTGTTTTTCTTATTGCCAGGCTTAATGCATTATCCAGAAGGCAAAGTATTGCTTTATATATGACTGCGTTTTATTGTTTGGTTTGTTATTTTTATTTCTGGGACCAATCTGATTTACATTTTTTCTAGTCATGGGAATCATGCATTTTCTAGACTCTCTCTTGCAAAGACATGAAGTGATGATTCGTGAGAAAACCGGAGAGAGATTAGATAATGATGGCTGTGTTCCTGCCTTAGACAGAAACTTCTATTTGACTTTGAATTCAGGGTATACAATCTTCATTCATTCTATGTTTTATTTTCCAGTTAACAAATTAAATAAATATTGCTGAAAATCTTGTTTTATTAGCAAGAATTGCATTCTGAAGGTTTTTCAGGAAACATTCTAAGTGATGCATGAGAATGTACAGGCATGGTCACTCCAGGTTTTGTGTTGGTCTGGATGGCATGTGCCTAGCACCTAGCACAGAGATGGGCACAGATTATAGCTTGTATTAGCCAGCTTTGCATCACTATGAACAAAATACCTGTCAAGAACAACTTTGAGGAGGAAAAATTTATTTGGGAGTTCAGCGTTTTGGAGATTTTAGTCCCTAAATGGCTGACTCCATTGCTCTGGGCCCAAGGCAAGGTAGAACATCATGGAGGAAGAGCATGAAGGAGGGAGCTGCTCACCTTGTGGCAACCAGGAAGCAGAGAGAGTGGGAAAGGGGCCTCAGGGAAGAGATACCCTTCTAGGGCACATCCTCGTGCGCCCTACCTCTTCCAGCCACACCCCACATACCCACAGTTACCACCCTTATTTCATCCAAACTAGGATGGACTAATTGGGTTGTAGCTCTCACAATCCAATCATTTCACCTCCAGACATTTCTGCATTAACCCAAGTGCTTTTGGAGAACTCTGCATATCCAAACAATAATGGAGCTTGATTAAATAATTGTTGGATATGTAGTGAATGAGGGATGGGTGAATGAACAAACATGTCTATGACAGGACCAACAGTGTGCATAGCTTGCTACTAGATTTTCACAGATTAGTTGCTTACCAGTTCTTAGCTAGTCTGGCAAATTTTTGCTGACCTTCCTTGATTGCCTGACAAGGGTTTCCCTAGCACATTCAGATACAGCTGTCTGTTCAAATATGATCCAACAGTAGTCTGGTTTGTCAAGCACCAGAAGCCAGTACACTTGGTCTTTTTCACATCTTTAAGCAACATGACACGAATATTACAAAGAGTTGCTCTGAACCACCTGCTGGTAGTCACTATTTCCCCAGGGCTAGCTGGAAGAGACACCTACTATATCCAATTTAGTTTCTCTGATTTAATTGGAAATTTTACTGGGTAGCTGTAGAGGACTCACCCTCATTTCTGTCTGTGGCAGAATCTGGCTAAGTCCCACTTAACAAAGGATCTGAATAGTAACTGCTGTGTAGCACCTGAGTTGAGTAGGGAGGCTTTTGGATGCTTGTTTCCTTGGGGTCTCATAGGAGGGGAAGCAAGGATGTACAGGCTAGAGCTGTAGTGATGATGGCTGGCCCTAGAGCTAGGACCACTAGGAGAGGGGTAGTCACTGTTCCTGCCCAGAGTCCCTGGGGCAAGAAGAGCACAGAGCTCTGGGCTTGGATGTGATCACATGCACATTATTGTCTGACCAGAGTTAAAAAGAACCATTGGCAAGTGTTTTTTTTTTTTTTATTTAAATTGTTCTTTGAGGGACATGATTTCATGATAGTAATTGAAAAACAAAATCAAATGAAATAATGTTCACACCAAGGGCACAATAATTGACCTTGAAAGAGTAGTCGATTTATTTGTACTTTATGGAGCCATCCTACTGCCAGAGAGAAGAACCTTTCTTCTATGTATTTTCTTTCATTTCTACTCCAAACTTGTACTTTGGAAACTTTTAAGTAGGCCAGATCCTATGAAGACCACTGTAACTGTGGCTTCAGGGGTCTCCTAGGAAAGAAGAGAGTAATTATTAATCACAGTGGCCAACAAAGGAAATTAATGAATCCCAGGACAGCCCAAATGCAGGCCATGAAGCCAAAGAGAGACACAGTCAACACCATAGAAAGGGAACCTCTGCCCTTCAAGGAGAGCATGTGAATTTCCCTAAGGCCTAGAGGTGGTTCTGGAGAAGTTGTTTCCACCATATTTGCCAGGGACACTCAGTTAACTCTCTAAATCTTTGAGCATTGGGAAACTGAGCTTTTGCTAATTAATCATGGGCTGTATTGTCACCTTCATAGAAGTATCTATTTTGGATTTCTCCTGATGTGCTTGGGAAAAACAATGGGTGAGATGACAGAGAAAGAAAATATGCTGTCACTCACTGCCCTTGAGGAATTTTAGTCCTGTTATAGGAGCTGTGGGGACAATATTGACAGAAATGTCAATTCCGAGAAAGTAAGTTGGATGGAAAACTTCACAGAAGGCTTAGATGAGAACTTGACTCATATCAACTATTATTAGAGGAGCGCGTCTCACAAAGCAAGGCCTTGATGCTCCCCAAGAACACATCCCTGAATATTCATTAGCAGGCACTTTCGTGGGGGTTACTCATGGAAGAATATAAAAATGCACAAGTGTTTCCTGAGAACCTTTCCATAACACATAGCTGAAGTATGTAGAGCTCTCCTATAAATGTTCTGAAAGGAAGATCAGGGCATAAGATGACGAGTTGACTGAAGGAGCGTGCATGACCCGCACCATTAAGAAGTTGCACTCGACTAGTTGCTAACTAATGAGTGAATTGAATAAAAAAAAAACAAACAAGAAAACCAAAGCATTTAAACACACATGCACATGAGAACACACACGCATGTGCACACCCACGTGCTCACGCACACACTTCACTTGATTCAAAGGTTAATTAGTCTCCTTAGTGGAAAATCATAATTAATCAATCCATGTCAATCAGATGGCAAAGCAGCTGTAGGAGGAACTGACTTCATGTATCCGACATAGAGATAGATTGAGCGCCAAATGGTCACCCCAGGTGTTGGCGTTGCTGGTAAGTTTTTGGAATATCAGAAATGCAGGTGCTCAGAGCATGTATGAATGTTAAGCCTTTGGCATGAGTTCCTCACTTCTTAGAATCATCATTTGCTTTATGTTAACTGAAGAGCACTACTGAGGTCAAGAATGATGCTTTTGAGACAAAAACAAAACAAAACAGCAACAAAAAAGGCCAAACAGAACTGCTTCCATTTGTTTAAATGGCAAGTTCCTGGGCCAAGAAACTGGGATTCAGTAAGCCATAAGTCCTTGGAGAATCTCATCTTCCAACAAGTCCTTAGATGATTCTGGACCATATTTTGAGGAGCCCTGACTGTCCTATTGCCACCGTCACACTAATGGAAAATATTACTTGCACAGTTTTCTTATTTATGAATTTATACAGTTAGATTAAGCAGAACCTCACAGGTGCTCTAAGTTGTGCCAGGGGTACAGAGTCAAGTATTGCCCAGTTCCTCCCTCAAGAAGTTCAGAGTGGAGTGGAGCTTAAAAATCTCAGAGGGCAATTTAGATGCTGCTATTTCTTGTCCTCTATCAGAAGGCATTAACATCTTAACACACTAGACAGAGGACAGACACAGGTCTCCTGTGGGTGTTAACTGATGAAGGTGACTGGGTGGTGGCATAGAGACAAATGTCATGGAAAGACAATTTGTAGCTGGGCGCGGTGGCTCAAGCCTGTAATCCCAGCACCTTGGGAGGCTGAGACAGGAGAATCGCGAGTTCAAAGCCAGCCTCAGCAATGGCGAGGTGCTAAGCAACTCAGTGAGACCCTGTCTCTACATAAAATCCAAAATAGGGCTGGGGATGTGGCTCAATGGTTGAGCGTCCCTGAGTTCAGTCTCCAGTTCCAAAAAAAAGAAAGAAAGAAAGAAAGAATTTGTTTCAATTCAGCTCCCCAGGGGATATACCATGCCACAGGGGGAACACCAGTGTTGGTCAGAAGGCAGAAGTGGGTGAGAGAAGACATGGATCCAAGCCTTTCTCTATGGGTTTTACAGGGAAAAGGCAAGGCGGGCAGAGGTTTAGGACTGGCTAGTTGGAATAATTCTGGGGCCTTGGGACTACAGGGGTGGTCTCTGGATGCTGGCACCTGGCCTTGGGATGATTTCAGGCAGGGCAAATACTGACTTAATATGCAAGTGTTAGATAAGGGGAGGGTTGGCTTGCATCTGAGGAGCATGCTCCCAAATAAGTCGTTTACTACATTTTAGAATTAGCTCCCAGAGGGACAGCATCACTCTGGGTGTTGAAGGCCCTCAAATACCAAAACATCAAGATTACAGAAAATAAGAAAATATAATGAACACAATTGGCCCTGTGATAGCTAGGTGTCAAATAGACAAAATTTAGAGTCTAAAAAATAACCACAAACATCATTCTCTGTTCAAGCTTATTGCATGAAAAAAAGCCTGAGAAAGGAGCAAAAGCAATGTTATTTGGCTTAAAACAATTAAATGTGAACATTATATAACAACTTGTAATCTAAATTCATCATGTAGTATACTATTTTTCCAACATACAAAATGTTGCAGCTCAGAGGTTAATGTATTTGATTATTTATACCAGAATTCAATTTCCAAATGCCTGGGTTCTAGCACATTTACCTAAATTCTTTCCTCAGTGGAAAAGTAAGATTTTTGCCAGAAATGAGAAATGGAGACCACTAGCCTACCACCTGCTAAAGGAAATTAAATCCTAAAAACAGAGGTTTTTGAATAATCTAGATGGGATCTAACAATCTAGGTAGCTTACAAAATGCACTAAGCTATTTGTGGGCATAGGCTTGTGTCCTGAAATATTTCTCTCCATTTGGGGACTATGGGATCCATGGCACATGTTGTTTTAAGTGATCTTTTCAGGTCACATTGAAAATCAGTTGCTAAGCCAGGAGGTGAATTTCTATCCCTGTGCATTCTACATCCAGAATTTGCAATATAATGTCCTTTATGTTTTCTCTTGATCGTGTTTCCTGGGGGAGGTGGGAATGACTAAGATAGATGTCTATGAAAGAATGAATATTGATGATACATTATGTAAGGCTCAATGAAAGTTGTGAATTCACCAGATGCTTGGAAAGTCAGCAGCTTCTCTTTTATGCATTTCCTTGGCCTAAGCTTGGATGTTTTCCAAGAAGCAGTTGCAAAAGCAAGTGGAAGGACCTGGTGTGAGTGTGTGTATGTGTGCATGTGCATTTGTGTGTGTGTGTAAACTCTAACTTGTTTAAATGAGGAATGTGTGAGCAACTTTCCAATCTTCCTTTAACTGAATGATGAGCTTGGATTTTTACAGGAAATCAAATTAGAAGCTAAAGAAAAAACCCAGCCTGGATCTTTACTTCTAAGCAAGCTGGCCTCTAGGCAATCATTTTTTAAGGGAACCAAGTCCTTATTGCTAAGTTTGCTTAGCAACACGTTTTCTTGATGACGGTTCTCAAAGCAGAGGGAAGTGAATGGAGGTTTGATTAACCACAGACCATAATGGCTATATCAGTTTCTTTTGTAAGTGTAAGATTGTCTTTGCATATTCATAAGGGGGTGTCTAAGCAGCTCCGCTGGAGCTGTCAAGGCTCTAAACTGTGTTGGATTAGGAAGTGTATGGGAGGCCTCCCAATGGGTGGCCCTGGGGACATTTTTTCACAATCAAGGAATTCAGATTGTACAGAATTTACTCACTGTAAAAAGTTGTTAGGCATAGAAGGAGGTTATAGAATTTATTTTTCCCATAGATCTTTAAGGACAGGACAGAAACTCAGTGAATAGGTTGGATTCAATACAATCCTGAAGCCTTTGAAATGAACTATTACTAGGATGGAAAAGATAAAGGAAACTTAGAAACTGAGAAGCATGAAAGTCAATCCAATTATCCCAGCAGCTGAGGGTGGGGGCTAATATATAAATTGAGCATCGTGGGATTAAGGTTACATTTTGTACTTTAGGATAATACAGATTTTCCTAATAATATATCACTGTAATGAGCCTGCCTATTACAGTCCTGTCTTGTTAAAATATATTGATTCCACTGTGATCTGAATTAGGAAAATAAATCTGAGGCCTATTTATTTATACAAGAGTCAACCAATTGTCAGAATTTTATTTTATTTATATCATTTATTTTCCCTTTTCAAGTTGCTTTTATAAATGTATTATCTCATTTTGTCTTCCAAACAAGTTTAAATGATGAGAATTTGAGATAAATTATTTACATACTGTATTAGAATTACTGGCAAGGCTAGGATTGGAATCCAGTCCTCTTTCCACTCACCCACATTTGCTTCCTTCCAAAGACTTGTAATCTTGGCATTGTCTAGTTTTACAGTTTTATGGAAGCATTACTATGTCCCAAACTGCTGCATTCTAGAGACTTGAATCCAATGATCGAGTGGATCACAGCTACCCAAGAGTAAATCAGAAATGGATTTCAATACAATGGGTTCTACTCCAGCCTACATGTCACAAAATCTAGGAGTGAGGAACATGTTCGAAAGCATTTTGTGAGAGATAAATGTGCAAGTAAGAATCACACTCTTGCCGTAGCTTTAAAACCAAATTCCTACTCCAGAGGCAGATTTGGCTCAGTGAACACACACACTGAGTATTAAAGGCTTTGCAGAGAGTTGGTTTTGCCTGTGAGCTCCTAGAGACCATTTTTTGATCCCTAAATTCAGCTTACAGGAACTTTTAAACAAATGTATGCTGCATTATTCTCATTATTCAATTATGACAGTCTTTCCCCCAGCATTTTAATTAGCACTCATTTACTGAGAATTAAACTGTCATTTTAGTTGAACTCAAAGGAGTACCCCAGGGGCATGCATTCCACAAGATAATAAAAGCACCATATAATTCTGATGCTTCAACAATTTAGACTGAAGCCACGACAGGGCTTTTCTGTCAGCCATTCCGGATGGAACTTAATCATTGCTGTTGAAGGGAAGACGCCGTCATTCTACACCTGAAAATCTGATGTCTAATCATGTTAGATCAAGAGAATCTGTGCTTTGATTCTTACTTGATGCTATGGAACCAAGTCAAAAGCAAAAAATCCTCTTTCCATCCTTTGACATTTGGCTCCTATCCCTGGTTTTGCCACATGACCACTGTGTTTTTGAGGTAGTGTGGGCCAGGTGTGACCACAGGTGCTGTGACCCTGTGATGACCGTCATCACAGTAGACTATGACTGTGGATTTCCAGTGGTTTCTGGGCCTGCCCTTACGGCCTCAGGCCCATTTATTGTCTGGATAGAGAAGACTCTATCAAGACAGTGACATGGAGAAAAATGTCTTCTGAAAAATGCCATTGTCTTTCATTTCTTAGAGTTCAAGGTAGAAATATTTTCCTTTTGTTTGTTGACTTTTAGCCCACTTATGGTGTTTGAAACCTTGGTTTATCTTATAGACTTTCACAGTTTCTGTCCAAACAAATGATTCACCAGTTTTGAAATGCTGGATGCCCACAGTGGAGTCAAACAAGCATAAAATCACAAGACCGAGAATTGTAGAAGAAACATGAACGTAGCCATCCAATAAGATAGTCTCCATTTGAAATTGAGAAGACTGAGAGTCAGGGAAATGAGGTGATTTTCTCATGGCCAAATATCTGAATTTGTGGGAAATGAAAACTGAAACTCAAGTATCCTGTTTTCCTTATATTTTTTTCTCTATATCTATTTTTTTCCTTTTTTTTTTTTTTTTCCCAGTGCATTGTAGCAAGGAAGAGCAAGAACTCTGGGATTCAAATGCCTGGGTCTGAATTCCAGCCCCACCATTTTCTACTGAGAAAATTTAAGAAGATGTTCTGAATTTAAGGATAGTAATTCTTTCAGTGCTGAACACATGGCATGAGCTTAAAATTTTCACATGTGGTTATACTGTAGTTCCTTTTTCTGAGTCCTTACAGGCACAGTAGAGTGGAATCAGGCATTGGTATTTTATCTTTTTGCCATGCCAAGTGCCAGCTCTTTGTACTTTGTGTCCCGACCTCACCAACTACTATGTAAGGTATCACTCCAACACTAAGACAAAAAAAAAAAAAAGACACAGAGAATCATTTTTTCTAAAGCCCAATTCTTTTTTATTATGAAATCTAAAGAGCTTTCATATACACCCTACCCACATCACATAAGTTCTAACTGAAGCCCTACCCTATAGTAGCTGATGTCATGGGGTTCTATTTTTGATGGAGAGTGGGTGGGGTGGTGTGCATCCTCCAAAAGTATGTTTTGTTGGTATGATCTACTCACAAATGTTGTCTTTTTACCTTTTACAATAAAGATTAATATTTTCTTGTGTCAGCTTTCCTGAAAATCAGTTAAGTAGAGAGGGAAGTCTAGTCTACGAGAAGAAAAGGTGGACGTGTAATATCAGAGAGAGCATCTTTCATGATTTTTTTTCCTTGAGGTTATATTTGGTTTTAACAAGACAGAAGCAAAGAAAAATCTTCTTTGAAAAATAGGTAAGAACAACCTGATAGAAAGAAAAAGTAAAATTCATTTTTTCTTCCCATGAAAATTTCCCATAACGTTTACTTTGTTCTGATTAATGGTGTGCTACTGAACTTCCCCATACAGAAATATTGGAAAGTACAGATCTCTTAAAGAGTTTCAGTAAAATCCTTCTTTCCTTTTAGTCCAAGTGAGTATTCTTACTCTTGTGTGTGATTTTGAACTTTCTTGCCACTGCTAAGGTGGAAAAACCCATCCTGAACAGAGGAACATCTCCTCTGTTCATATTGATCTGAGGAAAGGATATTCTGCTGAGTGCTTCATCAGGATTATGGTTTAGACATCTGCCCTGCAAATGTAAAACTACCAGGAGCAGCAAGGACCTAACAATGGTCTATCAGAAGTCAACTGGAAGGAGGCATTGGGGAGTTGTCCTCTTGAATGTGGCAAAAATAAAAATTGATCTGTCAGCCATTTAAAACACTTACTTGTTCTAGGTACCAGACAAGTATCAATGAGCCAAATGTTACCTTTGATCTTGTCGTGAGAGGAAAAGCAGGAAATACACAAATCAGTTAAAGATCAGGTAATAAGGCAATAATTCTATCACATATTAAATGACAAGTGGTATTTCCCAAATGCTTTCCTATGTGTTATTTCACTCAATCCTCTCAAAGACCTGGCGGCTTACCAGGTAGGCACTAGGTGCTGGAGTCGAAGGCCCATTTTCTCCTTGGCCATCTCCTTTTCAGTTCATCCACACTGGATGGGAGCCCTGCCTTGAATCACTTTTCCTTCCTATTACGAAGGTGAATCTCCTCCTCCATTCCACCTTTTGCATCTATCTCATTCCCTCCCTAGGTGAGCTCAGCCAGCTCAGTGACTTTACATACCATTGCTATAAGGAAGCTCCTGCATTTACATCTTCATCCACTGACCCCTTAACTCTGTTGCAGATTCACATATTTAGCTATGTAATGCACTCTATGTGATATCTCTAACAAGATGCCTCCTTGGAATCTGTGTTTAGATGCCTGTGGAACTCTTGATTTTCTCCTGCTCCTAAGCTCATTTTCCCTCATGCAATCTCATTCGTCTGTGTTAACCTCATAGTAAAAAGCATCACCACCCACTCATGGGCCAGGGCAGAAACTTCGTTTCTGAGTTAGTCTTCATTTCTAATCTTTCTATCATTTCTAAACTCCTGTCTATGAGCAAAGTCTTGTTGATTCTACACCCACAGTGTAGAATCAACCTCTCACTGTGTTATCTCTTCTTGCAAGCATCCTAACCCAAGTCATCATTATCGGCTGCCAGGTTCCTGCAGCGGCCACCTATTCAATGTCCCTGCTGCCCCTCTGTCCTCCCATGCCACTCCAACAAGCCATTGACTGGATAATACCCAGAGTGATCTTTATGAAGCAAAATAAGACAAAACTGATTCATGTCTTTCCCCTGCTAAAATCTTTGAATGACTTCCAACTCTGCTTAGAAAACACACTTCTTACCCTGCTTTAAACACCACGTGGGATCTGGCTCCTGCCCATCTGCTAACTTTCCATCCTCATTCCATGTTCCTGTTCCCCTTGTCACTATTGCTCAGCCCTCCCTGGCCTTCTGACAGTTTCTAGAACACTCCTTGATCTTTTCCACCCCAGGAGCTTTGCACCTGCTGTTTTCTTTCCTTCTCTGGCTCTCAGCCTGGATGCTCCTCATTTTTCATGCTTCATTTTAAATTTAACCTTTTCACACAGGCCTTTCCTAACTATTCTCTCCCCTTAGTTCTTCTCTATCACTGTATCTGGTTGATTTATTTCTTCCTTTAGGACTTACTTCTACCTAAAACTACTTAAGCACAAAAGCAGGCTGGTTGCCTCTATATGGTTTGGAAAATCAATTAGCCTTATTCAAAATCAGGGGAAGCTTGGATTCTAGAAAATGTTATTATGGGAGCCATGGGTACAAAAAGCTAATTTTTTTGTTTATCAATCAAAACTCCTTGCACTTTACTTCTGCCTCAGTGACAGTGGTGATTAGTGTATGTGGCAGGGTGGGTTTCAGTCACCAACGTGTCTGGTGACTGCCTGTGATGAATACTTTTTACTGAAGTGAATTCAAAAGATATTTATCAGACATCCTGGGTTCACTACTATTTGCATCTCTCTTCTCTTTCTTTAGTACAATGGAAAGAAAGCTCTGCTCTCCTTCATGTGGGGTGAGCCATAAAGGCACATTTGCTACCCTTCTGATCAATTCATTCTGTTTTTATTCCACACTGATGTTAAGCCCACCAGGGGCAGCTTCTCAGGACAAACATTTTGCATTTCTACTTGCTATTTTTTCTTGCTCATAACACTGTCATCCTTGTTAGGTGCCTGCTTCAGAGGAACCTTTACCGGAGAGAAAATGAATAAGACAAAGAAAGAAAGACGTGACACCCAAAGAGGCTGGCTGGGTCGGAGTGCAGGAGAGGCCAGCATGAACAATCTCCGCTCCTGCCTGTTCTAATTATCTCCCTGCTTAGTTCAAGGATAGCTTCTCTGTGGCTGTCATGAGCTGTGACTTCAGCTCGTGGTATTTGAGTACACTGAAATTGAACACCACCAACATGGTAATGATGCTCAGTACCACATGCTAATTAAAGCCAGCCAATGGTAGCCACAAGAACCCTACATGAGGGCCATGATGCCTGAGAGGGACAGAGTAGCAGAGGGAATAAGGGAGAGCCAAACAACTGAGCTCTGCATAAACACCGGAGTCCAAATATTGGCCATTGTTCTGCCATTCTTGTAGCTCTTGGAAGATGCCCCTGCTCTGGGTTGTCCTTTTTGGAGTAAGAGTAGAGGTGCTGGTTCAGTTAGGAAATGACTTAAAAATAAACACACAAGAAAGCTTCATTCCATAAGAAAGAGAGTGTAGGCCTATAGGAAGAATCCAAGCCTCACCCAGATAATTTTTCACACAACTATTTAAATCTCAACCCTTTTAAGTGCAATGCTTAACAATGATTAATGAGTTGATAGTGATTGCAAGTATGACACGTGATCTAGCTGAATTTTGATGGAAAATGAGTAATTTTTTTTTTTTTATAACTGAAACAGAAGAGATGGATTTAATGGTTGACTAAGGCAGCACTTTATTTATGACTTTGCTTGGGATAGAAGCATGGATTATTAATATTGATGGAGGGGTACAATGGCCCAAATGATTTTCAATGATATATATTTGGGTTTAAAAATTACTTTTTGGCCTTTGTCAGTACTTGAAAAATATCATTTGATTTTTCTTAGCACTTAAATAAAAAAAAAATAGAAGTTATAATAAAGCTCAGGGCACATCTTTTTTGTCTATGCACAGCATTTAGCATAGATGTTCAAGGACAGCAATGCTGAAGAAATGTCATATTTTTGGAAGATCTAGTTAAACAACAACAATAAACAAACATTGCATGTTTATTAGTGAAGCACCATTAGTACTGGAGGGGAAATGAGTAGAAATCCAACTGAATTCTAGTCAAAATGGTTGTCTGACTACCTCTGAGACTTAAAAACAAGCATTCCTTCCCACCTCTATCTTTCCTAATCAAAAAATAAAGCTTTGTTTCTCAGGTTGTTCATATATAAAATAAGCCAGTAAGGCTGGTTCCAAGTTTTCTCCATTTTATGGTGAGGAGTGATGATTACCAGTTGGATATTAGGTACAATTTAGCAAGTAAAAATACAGATGTCCTATATTTTATGTCAACCCTTATATTAGAGATGGGACTGAGAGGCTCCTGGGAATTACGGAGTCATCACAAGTAATTGGTAGCGTGCATAATCTGCTTGTATTTAATAGAGACCTGAGTGTATATGTTAATTTTCAGAATTTACAGCATATCTGATTGGTTTGGATTGGTAGGAAATGCTCACCTCCTATGTGGTCTAGCACAGAACACAGAACTTAAAGGAAGTAAGGTGACTGAGCAGAAGAGAAACAGCTGCTGCAGCTCTATTCCCCACCAGGCCATGGTTCCCCACCAGGGCATGAGCCCGCTGGTGACAACCTCCCTGTGAGGTTCTGCTGGGATTGACAAGGCAGCTCAACTTTTGCTATGACCTTTCCCTTTCGTACTCAGCCTAACATTATTGTTCCAGTCATCACTGTGACCAAAATGCCTGATGAGAACAACCTAGAGGAGGGAAAGTTATCTTGGGCTCATGGTTTCAGAGGTTTGGTCCATTGTTGCCCAACTCCATTGCTGTGGGCCTCAAGTGAGGCAGAACATCATGGTGGAAAGGCATGGGAGAGGAGCATTACTCTGCTCATGGATGCCGAGAAGGAGAGAGAGAGAGAACACCTGAGGAGTCGAGGACAAAATAAAATCCCCAAGGGCCCACCCCAAGTGACCTACTTCCTCCAGCCATGCCCACCTGCCTACAGTTACCACCCAGTAATCCATTCAAATTTTTAATCCATCAAATAGATTAATCCACTGATGAAGTTAAAGATCTCATAATCTAATCATTTCATCTCTGAACCTATCCAGATCATAAAATGTATCATTCCAGAAGGATTTACAATCACAATGATGTGTTTCCAAAACTGTATCTATCAGGTTCTCCCAGATCTTGAACTAAACTCAACCCCAGCCAGGCCATGTTCTTCTAGGACAGGGAGAGAGAAGCCACTGACCAGTGATCCTGGGTCAAAGAAAACCATCTCCTTGGAAAACTAGGTATGTTCTGTGCAGCAAGAAACCTTTATAGAAACTAGCAATATTTGTTTGTTTGTGTCCTGTACCAGGGCAGTGCTGCCCTTCCAGGTTTTTAGGAACTGATTTCTCATGGTTCAGGTCAGACATGCTAAGGAAATCAGTCAGCCAAACTGTCCAAAGAAAAGGCGAGTGGAGCACAGCCAAACGAGGCATATGGGTTCTGGGTTTTGAGGTCATAAATACAGGTTAGGAACATCATACCAATTGCTTCGATCCCCTGACACATTTCCATTTTAAGGTTAAGTAGGTTTAATTACACTGTTCCTTTTCCCATCTTTGCTTCTTTCTGACATTACATAAGATATTTTAGGAACAGAGAAAGGTTAATGGGCCTATGATGGGGCCTGGAATTAACTTCCTTAATTAAGCCTGCAGAAGACATCTTTTCATTTCTTTTAATGACCTGTCTTGGTTAAAAAGGACCCGAAGCTCCTGCAGTTCAGTATGGGTACTGTTTGTGTGAACCCAGAGCTTTGTCTTCGATGACATCCCTGATCCAGGCAAGCACTATCACCAACAGGGGAGCAGAAGTTGGCAGGCAATGGGAAGAAAACCATGAAAATTTACTTTTGTGGGTTTAGACATTTACAGATCTAGAACTCAACCCAGTTTTATGGAGCAGATAGTTGAATATGTCCCTCCTCAAATTGTGTTAATCAAATATCTGCAAATTCCAATATGTTTAAATGTACCAGATAATCAGTGAACTACAATAAAAAATAATCCCCCATGAATCTTTTCTAAAACTCATATTCTTACTCCTATTTTCTCTCTTATTCTTTAAGAATTTTTAATATATGCTTCTCTTAGGTGAAGGTAAGCTGAACATTCATTTCTCCCTTCTTTTCTCAAGATGGATTTCTTTGAGGACCAGTCATCATTTAGGAGACTTTGCACATGGTCAGAACTCTTCTGTACTGAAGGACTCTCTGTGCTTTCCTAACCCTTTTGGTTTATCAGTAGCTCATTTGTATTTCTTAATCTTATTGGAACAGAACATACATGCTGGTAGCCTTCGTGTTCTTCTGAGATGATAATTCTAGCAGCATTTTTGAATCAATGATAAATATCAGTGATAAATACCTTTTTAAATTCATAGATTTACACATGTGAATACCCAGGTCACGCTTGGGAGAGCCTAATTTAGAAGTATGAACTAGGACAATCGAATCTAGTCTCTGTTTCTCGCTGTGAGAAATGCAGATGCTGTCTGCAATAGAACTCCAAGCCCCATACGGTAGAAGGCTCCTGTTCTCCACTTCCCAACTTGCCTGTCCTACCTGACTGAAAAGGGAAATCATCATTGAAATAGCTTCTTCTGACATTGGCCTCAACAATGAGAATGAAATGGAGAGCTATTATTATCTGAAGTATACGAATGTGAGAGTGAGTGTGGCATTCATGGGCAAGGCTCTTTAGGAGTAAACAAAACCCTGAATCTGGTATTCCCATAATTTCTCTCTCTGTATAATGGAGCAGTGATGGCTTGGTTATTGTTCCATATAAATACTTTAGTTTGTTAGTGGATGTCTTGTGTTTTATTACAAAGAGAGTTTATGTAGCCCAAATCCTTAGAAGAATTCTACAAGATGAACTATTTTTAACATAGCACCTTGATTTTTTTTGATTGATTCAGATATTATATAGTATAAATACCTGTCACCACCAGTCATTTTCCTCATATTATATACCCTGAGTTTAACGCTTTCTATCAGCATTAAATGTTCATATTAAATGGAGTGAAGAATAAATGAGAAATCTATCCTTTCCTCTCCAATTTAGGGCTCCAGTGAGTAGATGACTCTACAATAGGTTGGCCAGACTGAGAGGTGGCAGGGAGCATGGGGCATGGGGCTAGTGGTGTGCAGGTCCAGCTTGAGAAGTTCAGGGCACAATATCTGAAAGGTCAGGCACCCTCCACCACAAGCGGTCAGCATTATGAATTCTGTAGTAATAAGATGCAACATAATGATGAGAAATAAGAGGCAAACAAAATAGGGAAATTTTGTGTGTCTTTATTTTCCTCCTCTGTAGTATGTGCACAGTTTAGTACCTAGGAAAGCAGTCCATTGTGAAGGTTAAACTAATACAAACATATAAAGTACCCCAAATCATACCTGGCATATTTCAAGGATGCATTCATGTGAAATAGCATTCTTATTGTTGTTTTTATCAACATAAGCAGGGTTATTACGAGGCTTCTGGGCCTCTGGAACAGGGACTGGGAATGTAAGGTAGGAGATAGAAAGTGCAGCTTGACCTCTGAGAAGGAATGCTGGACTGGAACTGCTCAAGAACCAAATAGATTTAGGAGAAATTGTGATCTGAGCTTGAAGCAGAGCATTCAGTGGACCTCAAAGTGGGGATCTGAGGGAGCAGAGGCTGATACCTAATGTCTATAACTGCTTTCTCCAACTGAGATGTTCTCTTGTCTTTGTTCCCTCTGATAACACCATCAGACCCACAAGGCAAGAGATCTAGGCCACCTGGGAGAGGGGCTGGGGCCCACGTTTACTGTCTTAAACTTTTAGTTTCATGACTTGGCTGTGCCATACGCTGTAATTCTGCTATTTTTTAAATGTCACAGAAGTTTAATAAATGATCAGAGGTATATAATTTCCCTTTAGGATACTGGCAGAGCTCACATAGGAAATTTTTATGGTTAATATCCTGTTAGCTCCTCAATACCCATCATTGAAGAAACTCAAAGATTAAATCCTTGACCATATCAGTAGGTATGTTATTGCTGTATAATTTTCAAAGTTTCTAGGGTAATGTGACAACTATTTTGCACAGTGACTATATTCATTTACTTATTTAATTCAATCAATATTTATTGAATACCTATTGTATGTTGGCAATAGCACTTGATACTCAAGATATAGAAGAAGAATGTGGTAGGGCTCCTGGCCTCAAGGTCTCATAGAGTAAGGATAGAGATGTGTTTACAAACACTACAGTTCATAGAACCATTGCTGATAGAGCAGGGATGAAGTGTAGTCAGATTCCAACAATGCTCAACTCTATGTCAGTGGTAGAGAATCATGACAAGAAGAGGTTCACAGAAGTGATAAAGTGAATTACAAATCTTAAAGAAGACATTTATCTGAAAAAGAAAGAAAAAAGAGTATTCCCATCAGAGAGCAGCCTGGGCAAAGGAGACATGGAACATGTGTGCTGGGAGGTTTAAGTAAAAACAGGAAAAGTGGAAGAAATGGGATTGGGCAGGCAGAAAAATGCAACATCACCCAGCAGCTTGCCTGACCTTCTTGACTTTAAAGTATTGACTTTACCAGATATCATTGGAAGATGAAGCAAAGAGGCAACATGATCACATTTGCCTTTGAGAAGGTTCTTTCTTATGACAGTTTGGAGGATGCATTGTGTGAGAGCAAAACAACATAGAGAGATAAAGTGTGCAATTGAAAGACTATTTTAATGTCCATGCCACAGATGACAAGGACTCAAATAGTGATAGAAGGGAGCCCTCAGATTAGAATATTGTTTAAGAAGTAAAACCAAAAGGACTTAGTGACCAACTGCAAGTCTAGAAGTGAAGGAGACATTCTTTAAGGCTGACTATATTTACTACTAGTTATCACAGTCCATATGTATACCACTGGCGATTTTGTTCCAACAGATACTAGAGGGGAAAATAGAGGTCATAAGACTGGTCAGGCAAAAAGACAATTCACTTTAAGGAAGCTTTAGATTTTATTTGGATCCTTTCTTTTTCTAACCGAAAAATTATTTGTGGGAACTAATGGCAAAGCCAGCATGTCATGGCCTAAATCTCTAGATCAGTGCTTCTGAAGTTTAATGTGCTTTGAAAATCATCTGGAGATCTTATTAAAATGCAGATTCTGATGAGGTAGTTCTGAGTCTATGAAATGTGGGATTCTGCCTATCAAACCAACTTCCAGGTGACACAGCTACACTTAATCACAATTGGAATAGCAAGGCTATAGATTGGTTCACAAAGAGGGAAACGAAACTTGTTAGTCCAACAACCAGATTGGAGCAATGGAAGAAACCAACATAAGTCTCAAATTAGGCTGCTACTGTTGTAAATCTTTCAGATCTTGCTTTCAGTTTGTGTCTGGGTGTGACCTCTTGGGATTGGTGTCTGTCCCAAGAAGAGAGCTGGTGAAGTCATATATACTCTCAGCCAGTAAGGTTGTTAAGGCGTCTCTTGAAGAGCCACAAAGGATCTCCTCACCACACTGCCTTGGCATGTCCCACTGAGTAATCAAGCCCTGTCTCAAATTTGAAAACAACTCCTTCCCACTGGCCTGCAAGCAGTTGCACCTAGCCAAAATGGTACAGAGTAGGTTTTGTTCAAATTGCTTAGGGATGAGAATTATTTGGAGCCAAGTTTTACAAAAAGCCATCTGTAGCAATTGACTTATTTATGTACCTATCACCAGAGACAAACAAGACTGGGAATTTAGAAACCGGCTCCTTCTTACCTTATGAGTCAGCACCCATCCATGTCTGGCCTCTCTACTGCTTGACCATGTGGCACTTAAGTTATGGTTTGTTTAGATGCATCAGCTCTTTAATTACAAGAACATAAGTGCTAAGGACCAGGAATAGATGCTGGATTTGGCACTGCATTGCAGGAGACTGGCACTGACAAATGCCCTTGGCTGGCACAGACCCAACCTGGCCTCTTCTGCTTGCCTGAAATAGAAAAGGTTTATATAAGGAGACTATAGTAGGATCTGAAATTGAGAGGAGTTTGGTATGAGTACAAGTGCTTTCTTGAAAATCAGGAAGATAGTTCCAGCTTAGCAATACCTGGTTATATGATTTTGGACAAGCCATTTAGTTTTTCTTGGTCTTGGTTTCTCTCTTTGAGAAGTGAGGAGATCAGTTCTGTCAGTAGTCTTCAAACTATTGTCTGTAGAGCACTACAGTTTCCATGGAGATACCAAGAGGAGCAGGCAGGACTTACCAAGTTCCTTTCCAACCCTGATCATGTAGTTGGTATGCCTCAGATGTACAGGTTATCTGTGTCATGGTAACCCTTTTCTAGTCTGCAGAAGTGTTCCCATTTGTGAAATAATTTGTTTAGGGTTGGGAATTTCCCTAAGACTCCTTTTTTCATTCAGCACTAATAAAATGCTCCAGGCCAAGGAACCTCCCCACTAGAAATGTAACTCTAGTGCTTCCCTCAGGAATCCTAGAATCATAGATCATACACATAGAAAATACTTGGAGGAAAGCTTATTAGCAGAATAAATGTGGTAGCATCTATTGTTTTATCTTAAGAAAACCAATTTCTGAAAAATCAGCTGCAAGACTAATTTTAGCAAGCCAAATCAGACTTATGATTCTTTTTTGGAAAATGCACTTATTTGGGTTCTTGGACCATTGAGTTGGGATCACCTAGCTTGTGAAACCGTTGAGCTTGCCTTTGTCTCAAACTATTTCCTCTAAGTATCCTGTGATGTTAACAATTCATTTGCAAGAAATTTACCTATTTTCATTAGTTATCATTGTGTGTTTCTATGTATTAAATTTCCTTCAGTGGACCATACTGACAGGACAGTCATCATACTATTTCTCTAACAATGATTGTCCTCCAGTGAATTTCCTTCAGCAAGATGTGCAGGTATACAAGTGTTGAAGTACCTAAGAGCAAAGTTCAACCTGAGTGGCTATTCACATACAACTTGTACTTGCTACGAGAGCTTCACAGAGAAATTCCCTTTGTAATACTGACAATAGTGACTTAAAAGCAGCAGGTTTACTTGTTGAATGACTGAATTGGCCATTCATTCACTTACTCAGTCCATGAAATTGACCCCATTGCAGAGCTCTGTCTGAATTACTGTCTCCCACTCACCTTTGGAGAATGATATGAAGCTATGCATGTCCTAATAGCTGTATTTTCATCTTGATTCACATGGACAATTACGGCTTCATATTTACATGGCATAGGTGATCTGTTTTCTTTTGTCAGAGATGAACAATTATCACTCTACTGTTTCTTTTTCTTGATAGCATTTTCCTTTTTGGCTCTTCCCTTGGCCACAGAAGAATCATTTAACATGGGCTTGTAACGAAAAGGGGCATTTTCTGTACAAATAGGGGCAAGTCATGATTGATTAATAAAAATTTGATTCTCAGAAATACCATGAAATCTGGGAGATTTTCCCATATGCTGAACATTATTCTTTACTGGATTATATCAGAAACAATAAGTGAATGTACACACATTTTTAATTTGTTTAGATTTTTACTTTATAAGCAAATGCCTGAAAAAACTTGACACCAAAATATCAGTAGGTTAGACTCAGCCTCCAAGTCTTAAGAGCATCTCCAGAAAGCGGCAATGTGTTCCTACCTTCCAAGAGATGGGAATTGACATTTTAAAGCACACTGTACTAGATAAGATGATTAGTTAACTATAAAAACTTGGGGATTAGAAATTCTAGGCAATCTGTTCACTACATATATTGACAATTAGATACAAATAAATAGGTTTAATTCAATGACTTAGCTTAGAAAAGCATAGGTAAGATAGCATAAGACACTGGTGATGAAATACAGTGAGCAGGAGCAGAACACTTGGTTTTCCTCTTCTTGTTTGACCATGAGCCTCTTTGGAGCCTGCCCATCCAGAGACTAAGAACAGGGGTATCAGCCTCTTCCTTTCCAGTGGTCGTTGAGATTTATTGATGAAGGCATTATGAAGTGAAAAATGTCATAGACATGCAGTGGCTCACCATGATATGACTATGGCCCTTTTAAAGCATAAGCATTAAAGCCATGTAGGCCACTGTTTAAATTTCAAACTCTGTTACTTCCTATGATATACCATGATAAAGGCATTCAGCTTTTTTGAGTCATAAAATGTGGTTTCAACTTTAAAATGGAGATAACATATCCAAAGGAAATGAATTCAGCATACCAAAGAGATACCTGCACACCCATGTTTATTGTAGCACTATTCACAATATCCAAGATAGGGAATTAGCCTAGTTGCCAATCAACAGATGAAGGAATAAAGAAAATGTGATATTTATATATCACAGGAGGAGGAGTATTCGGCCATAAAGAAGAATGAAATGCTGTCATTTGGAGGAAAATGAAAGAAACTGGAAGACATTATGTTAAGTGAAATGAGCCAAACACAGAAATATAAGTACCAATTGTTCTCTTTCATATTGGGATGCTTTTAAAAGAAGAAAAGTCAACCTGAAAGTTGAAAAGTTATTGGGAAGGTTGTGTGTGTGTGGATGAGGGTGGGAAAAGAGAGATTGGATTTAATCAGGGCATGCTATATGAATATACACTGAACCCCTTTAGTAAGCATAATTAATATGCTATTTTAAAATAAAATGGACATAGTAAAATTCTTAAAGAAATTATGTAATTTAAGTATTAGAAATGCAAATACTTTGCATGGTAGATATTCAATCTGTGGTTACTTCATCATCGTCTATTGGAAATAAGAAATTTATTTCCTAAGCATTCACTTATTCAACAGTTATTGTGAATATTCACTACATACATGGAAAACTAGATATAGTTTAATGTAAGCTCATGATGTCAATGGAGACCAAAATGGAATCACTTTAATGCACAGTATGGGAGTACAGTGGCCTTAAATACTAAAGTTCTTAAGTGACTATTAATATTTAAGTTGATCATGCATTTTGCTCTTGTTTTATGTTTAGATTTGCATAATAAAGCATACATTTTTCTACCCAGTCTTCCTTGTAATTAATAGGATACAGTTTTCTCTCAGTGTCCACTGAGGATTAGTTCCAGGATGCTCTGCAAGATACCAAACTCCACGGATGGCTTATTATTTGATTATAACCTATGCACAGCCTCCTGTATACTTTAAATCATTGTTAGGTTATTTATAAACCTAACACAATGTAAATGTTCTGTAAATAGTTACATTTCTTAGAGAATCAAAACAAGAAAAAATATCTGTACATGTTTAATATAGATATTTTTTGTGAATATTTTTGATCCATGGTTGGTTGAATTCTCAGTGTCTGCATTTGGAGAGCCAAATGTATTTGCAAGATGGCCACATCATAGAGTAAAGCTAGAAACTAACTAGTTAACTATGGGTCTCTTTCAGTGCCCAGGTTATGCATAGATTCTGGGTTTTATGCTGGATGAAATGGAAGCTATCTGAAAACTTTGTGAACTGACTATATATAAAAAGTCTTCTGCAGCCTCTACATGGAGAAGGGATGGTTCAGGGAGCAGGAGTGAAGGCAGGGAGACTTTTGGATGGTCGTTGAAACAGTCAAGGGGAAACTTAATAGTGGCTTGGATTTGAATGGCTATATTGGGAGGTGGTGATAAATGGTCAGATTCTTGATCTGATGTGAAGGCAGAGCTATGGGTTTGCTAGTAGATTACAGTGTGATGTGAGAAAAAGAGGCGCCATGGCTGACACCAAGGATTTGGGCCTAGGCAATGGGAGGAAGGCTGGAACAAGGAAGAAAAGTTTAAAGTAGAAGAGCCAGGACACAGTTTCATAAGACTTAAATTTGAGATGAATATTAGATACCCAAGTGCAAATGTGAGTGACAGTTGAACAGATGAGTCTAGAGTTCAGGGGAAATGCTGGTGCAGGAAAGAGAAATGTGCACTCACTAGGGTATAGATGGAATTCAATGTCAAGGGCTGAAAGAGATATCCAGGAGAGTGAATGCAGAGAGAAAAAGAAGATGAGGTCCCAACACTGAGCCCTGGCACTTCAATGGCTAGACAAACGTCAGGGAGAGGAGAAGAAATCAACAAAGAACAAAAGGCTGACAACTAGACAGAGAATGCAGAATGATGTCATAGAGACAAGGAAGAAAGCAGAGGAGGAAAGATGTTTGAAAGAAGTGACCCATGGTGTCAAATGCTGCTAACAAGCCAAATAAGATGAGAACTGGGAATGGTCTTTGAATTTTAGTGAAGTAGACATTCATTGACAGACACTGGGCTGCTGGGGAGATGAGAAAGGTGACCTGTTTGGGATGGGTTTAAAAGAAAAGAAGAAGAGAAATGGAGATGGTAAGAGTAGACAAAGCTTTCAAGTATTTTACCCCAAAGGGGAAGAAAGTAGAGGAGAGGAGAATGACTCAAAGAAAATGTCGGGTCTGAGCAGGGATGATATTGGAACCACTGTGGTACATGGCACTGATGCTGACTATTGTCTGGAACAGGGTCCTGGAGGCCCTACTGATCCAGAATCTTTGGTTGCTGGATTATGGGATGTCCAGGAGATCCTAGGGAAGAAGCTGGGCTGGGAAAGGCTAGGGCAAGTAGTTGGAGGACTCAAGGGAGAAGTGCTTCCCAACACGTCCACAAGTGTTTCACTGTTTTAACAGTCAGCATGGTGGGACAAGGTGTGCCAGCTGAACATAAAGCCTTTGAAAGCTATGAAAAGTGGTGTTTTCTTTTTTCTCTTTAGTTTTAAAGACAAGGGATATTGCAGCATATTTTAAGGGGGCTGAAAGTGACCAGAAGACAGGGGAGTTTTGAAAATTTGATGATGTAAGAGAACAAGGTGAGAATTGTAGGAGAGCCTGGAGTGGGCAAATGGGGCTGGTGCATGCCGTTGGCTTGGATGGAAATAGCCTCTTCCCTCTTTGTTCACTATACCAGGAAGGAGCACAGAGGTGCTGCTGTGGTGGTAGATAGAAGGCATGTGGAATTTCTTTTCTAGGTACTTTTTCTTCTCTGTGAAAGGACATTTATTCATCCTCAATTTTTTTTACTCCCTCAAGATTACTCATCCACATTTTAACTAAGGTTTATGTAGAATTCTGGCAAACCTTGGTCACTAGACCAGATTTGGACTCCGAAATTGATCTCCCATCAGGAGACCCCTCCTCCATCATGGTTCCTTCCTATCTGTGGAACCACGATTCCATCTCATTCCATGGATGATCAGAGCCAAGTAGTTTCCAATGTGTCAAACCCTGTTTCTGCTTTGCTGTTGAATGATAGAGTAAGGAAACAATTCTTGCCTGACACAAAATGTACCCAGGACTACCATATAACCTGACTCATTTGTGGAAGGAAGAAGGGAAGGAGGGACGGAAGAAGGAAGGGAGGAAGGGAGGGACAGACGGAGGGAGGCAGGGAGGAAGGAAGGAAGGAAAAAAGAGAAGTCTGGGTTTCACTGAGAAGGGCCACTGTGAATTTAGCTTAGTTAAATATGTTTATGCTCAGGAGATTTGTGTATTATTTACAGCTAACTCTACCATCTCATGTTTAGTATTTCAAGATTTTTTCCTAGGCTCAGGAATATATCCAAAATGGCTGAAGGATGACAGTGTTTGATTGCTTGCCTCTCTCTGTATCCCCGAAGTTAATATGATGCTTATCTGAGTGCAAAGGCACAGACAGGGAGAAATTTAATGCAAATTTTGCCAGGAGTCTAGTGCCACTTCACAAAATATTGATTAGGTGTCTGATTTGTTCTCCCCTGACAATGGGCCATAGGAATTAGCCAATGAGGTGGGCTCAACTCCAGCTCGTCATGGTCATTCGATAAAGCTAGGCAGCCAATGAGGAGCAGCTACCTTTTGATTGGGCGAGAGGCCAGTGAAGGGGGAAACCATCTTAGCAACAGCAGAAAATATCGCACACGCCCTTGCACACACGCACAAACACAGACACCATGCTACCACCCTGCTGCAGTGAACAGTTGCTGATTGTGTCTCTTAAGGCTTTTGTTTTGCCACAGCCCCCCACCCCACCTCCAAAGGGCAAGGTTCTGTTCTCAGATCACACTGCTTACCTGGTCAGACAGCCCATAATCCCTTTTTAATGGAATGCAGGGACAACCCTGCCCTCTGCCCTCTCCAGCACACGCCTTATTAAGAGGGAACTTTGATCTGCAGGTAAACGGCACAGGCTCTGTTCTTGAAACAGACTGGTCTGATCTGTTTCAGGGAGCTAGCCACACCACTGCCTTTCCTGACCCAAGGAGCCAGCTGGGAAGTGGGTGTGGCATGGGGCTGAGCCCACTGGCTGGGGGCTATTTCTTATGCTTCCTGGAAGAACCGTGGAAGGATTTTGCCACGCTAAGGCAGGCTCCAGTGTTGTCGTTATTTCCCTACAGGCTTCCCCTGTCATTGTTCTGTGGCCTCCAAATCCAGAGCCCAGGAAAGCTCTCTTGTTTGCAGTGTAGCATTTGGCAATGACTTTCCTAGCCACTGGGCTCCAGACATTTAACATTCTCATTTCAAAGGCTCCCCTCCTCTGGTCTCCACTGAGTTTTTATGTTTCCTGCGCTGCCCTTGTTCCCCAGATGCCAGGGATGGAGGCTGCCTGCCAATCCCTGGTTTCCCCTGATTAGTAGCTGCCATGGTCTTCTTGCTTTATTTCTACACCCACTCCCATGCCCTGGCTCTGTGTCTATTTTGAGGGTGATGGCAGGTAACTGGGGGACATGTTGGCTCCCACCATCATTTTTTCCTCCATGAACTTTGTTTCTTTGCTCTGATGGCTGGTTTCAGCATGAATCTTTGATCTGAGAGCATCTGCCCTTGGATTAGCCAGTCCTGCTGGTGGCTCTCACTAATGTCCGCTGGTGACAGCTGTAATTCTCTCTGGGTGGAAAAACCTATCAGTGAGGACCTCATTCACTCGAGAAAGCAAGTGACTATATTTTATACTAGAGAAAAGGAAATGGGGATGATGTCATAGGAATTGTCCAATCCAAGGAAGATTATTGGGTAGAAAATGGTAGCCAGTTGTTTTCCATATTCTTGACTTCAAAGCAAAAGGAAATGGCATGAAATGGAAGCAGGAGAGAATTAGGATAGACATGAAGAATGACTTTCTGCATATTAGGGTTAATAGAGGGTGAGCATTTCTTTCTGGGGTGGCTCCAATGCCCTTTTCCTGGGGTTTTGATCAGGTGCTTTTTCATGGATGCAATAAAACTTGCATGATGGGGTGTAGCTCAGTGGTAAAGCATGTGTCTAGCATGGGAGAGGCCCTGGGTCTGATCCTTAGTATTGTGAAACAAAACACAAAATAAAACAAACAAGCAAAAACCAAGAGTGAACATGATGACCAATGTGGCATTATGGTATAGACTTTGGAGTCAGACTGGTCTAGATTTAAGTCATAGCTCAGCTAATAATGTGGCATTAGCCAATTTCTCAACTTCTCTGGGCCTTTTTAAAAATCGATAAAATGGGAGTTACGCTATTAACCATTAGGTTTAAATCGAATCCTACGTATAAAATGTATAACTTAGGGCTTAGCAGGTAGTAAGTACTCAGCAATGTTGGCTCTTCCTTCCAATTCTAGAATTCTCAGAGCTCCATTCCATCAATAGACCCACGGACACAGTACTGTTAATTCAAACTGTTTTAGATATCTACCTAAAGCCAGATGTGATGCTGCATGTCTATAATCCCAGTGGTTCAGGAGTCTGAGGCAGGAGGACCACAAGTTCAAAGTCAGCCTCAGCAACTTAGTGGGGCCCTAAGCAAATTAGCAAGACCCTGTCTCAAAATTAAAAATAAGAATAAAAGTGCTGGGAGTATGGCTCAATGGTTAAGCACTCCTGGGTTCAATCCCCAGTACCCCCCC
This sequence comes from Geosciurus inauris, assembly GCA_004024805.1. Taxonomy (NCBI): domain Eukaryota; kingdom Metazoa; phylum Chordata; class Mammalia; order Rodentia; family Sciuridae; genus Geosciurus; species Geosciurus inauris. The sequence continues at coordinate 86,302 of PVHX01003157.1, forward strand.
CCCCAAAAAAAACCTAAAGCTTGGCATTAGGAAATCTAAATATGGCTTCTGCTCATAATTTACACTTTAGCACAGAAAATAGATGGGCACGATGGCACACGCCTGTAATCCCAGCACTTTGGGAGGCTGAGATAGGAGGATGGCGAGTTCAAAGCCAGCCTCAGCAACAGCGAGGTGCTAAGCAACTCAGTGAGACCCTGTCTCTACATAAAACACAAAATAGGGCTGGGGATGTGGCTCAGTGGTCGAGTGCCCCTGAGTTCAATCCCTGGTACCAAAAAAAAAAAAAAAAAAAAAAGACAAATAAGTTACAAAACAAATTAGTTATAAAACGGGGAAGCAACTGAGGCAAGGCAAAAATCAATGCCAATTGTGCAACACTAATAAGTATAACACCAGTAGGAAATCTATGTGGGTTAGAACCATCTGAGGAAACATTACAGGAAGGTTGGAACTCGATGAAGGCCTTAAGGAATGGCTAGGACCCACATAGGTTCAGAGGATAGAGTTAATAAGAGGTGGAAGTAGCAGGAATGGCATGCTGTTGGGAGAAAATAGAAGGGTGACCTTGAAGAGGAGGCGAGGGGAGGAGGGGAAGGGAGTGGAGGGGAGGCAAGCTGTTGAAGGAAGGGAGAAGCTTCAAGTACCTTGTAAAAAGCTCAGCCTTATTATTAGGTATATCCTGGTTTCAATTCAGAAACCAAAATTCAAATCCTTGCAAACTCAGTTTCCTTAGCTATAAAATGGGCATAATAGGATTAAATGATACTAAAAGCAGATAAAGTGCTTCAGGTATGTGTGACTACAAAACCCATGTTTTAACCAACACACACACACACTGTCTTCATAAAAGGGCCGCCAGGCAATTTCGTTTTGTTTTTTTAACATGAGAAATGAATAGATAAAAAGTTACAGCTGTGAACGATGGTCGACAGAATTAATTCTTGCCTTTTAGGACTTCTCTGACAATGGACCTTTGGTGTTCTCCCTTCCAGACAGCTGCTTATGCTCACTTCCCCCTCTGTGGACTGTGATTTAGCACATAAAATTTTCTCTCTTATCTCTCCATTTGCATGCTTCTATTAGACATGGATTTGGTTAGACCTGCATCTGTTGAGACAGCTAGCCAATAATAGAAGCCCCACAGGGACTGCTGTGGTCTCGTTTCAGGAATGGGTCTAACAAGTGAGGTCTAGGTCAGGAAGTTATTAGCTGCAGAGTCAGGGAATATATTCAGCTGTCATCACTTTTTAATTAAAAATAGCTTGGTGGCATGTACACCCCAGCACTCTGTTGTAGATAGTAGAGCACCACCCTTTCCTGTGAACCGTTTCCTACCCCAAGAAGAGGGTATCTTCTCCATAGTCCAAGATCTCTGGGGCTGGTCCAGAAACCACAAGAAACTTGATTGTTAGTGAGGAGCAGGCACCGTGTTATCCTGGAACCAGCTCTGAGTAGCTCATGAGCTAACTCTCTACATGATCCCTTCCCATCTCTACCTTCAGCAGTGGAGATTGGTGAGAAACTAGATGCTATGGAAATCTGCAAATGCTCTAGATCAGGGCTTTCTTTCTCTGGACATCAGCGTATTTCGTATTGACCATCACACTCCTGGAAGAAAGACAGGGTAAATCTCACTTGGTAATTTCTGCAGAAAACTACTGGGAGATAGGATTTTCCATACTCCAGATTTGGTTTCATTTCCATTAAATTAAGTTCACTCATTTCATTGCTTGTTTAGAATGGAAACTTGAGAAGCCACATGGGATCATTTTAAAAGCCTGTTCAGGTTGACTTAAGTTAAAATCCCTCTTTTTAAAATTATTTGTCTGTGGCTTTGACCATGTTCATCTAATTGTTCTAAACCTTGGTTTTCTCATCTGTAAAATGGGAAAAATAATAATACTAACTACTTTAGGTCTCTGTGAATATTCAATGATATCTTTCATGTACGGCCCCTAGCACTTAGCACCTAGCATGGAAACAATTAGGCAGTACACAAGGGGAACTTTTAGTGGGTGTTTGGAATTCTAGTTGGAGGATATAATGCAAATGGGGTGCCGACTAAATATATTCCATCAGGCTTGTAGTGAGTGTCGATGTTTAATAAGGACATTATCGGACACACAGTTATCTGACTCATGAGATAGCGTAAACAGTGAAATGTACTAACAGTGTGCCACAGCACTTAATTAAAATGCTTAATTTATTACTCTGGTGTTTTTTCATTTAAAAATGTGCAAAACAAAACAGAGCATAGTACCCACTCTCTTCAATTGACATAACACACAAATTATACATTCAGCATCTATGGCAATATGCAAATAATGCATCAGCATATCTGCAGATTCATCATCGTAAAGTATTTATTCAGTGCTTATTTTTCCACAGGCCCACCAAAACAAAATGATTTTTGACAATTACATTTCCTTCCCTTTTGGAGTTTATGGTAGAAAAGTGATAATACCGAGATCTCTCTCCTAGGTAGGCAGATAGAGGAAAGAGAAGGAGAGGGAGAAGATATTTTAAAAGCAGAATAACTTTTGTGTACCAAAAGTTAATTCATAGAAATATTAAGTTCCTTACCTGTGTGGTGAGATATAAATTCACTTAGATGAAAATAGCCTTTTTGGAATCTCATACATGGGCAAAGAGACTCCAATTAAATTTAGTTGCCTGTGCTAATTTTAATTTTTTAAGTGCAGTTTTTCTTTTCCAGAGTAACTGGACCAGCATGAGGGACCAGGGGCAAAGCTCACCCAACATTTGGCAGTTTATTTATCTCTAGGGCCTTCCTGGTTTCACTGCTTCCAGTGAGCTCTGAAATCCATGGTTCTCTGCTGGGCTCCTCTGAACTGTGAATCTTTACATTCTGCAGGTGAGCATCTTTAACCAAGCTGCAGAATCACCTGGAATACTTGTTAAAATGCCGATTCCCAGGCCAAAGAGCAGCCTGTACATCATGCTGAAGGGTCTTGGAAGTCTGCATTTTATCATGGGCCTTAGACCATGGTTCTGTGTCCTTAGGTACTCTGACTATTGATCCCACCCTCTGAGCGAGCCTCCTGGCCTCTGCCTCCTTATTACTTCTGCCACTGCTTCTTCAGTTCAGTCTGTAGCCTGGCTACTTATGTCGCCTCCTGATTGTCCTCCTAGTTATCCTCTTTACTGTCTTTGAAATCAACTGTAGCAAAATCAAATCTGACAACGTCAGATCCAGCATAAAGTCCGGCCATAGCTCCCTGGGATAACTTGGTCTCTTTACTAAGACAACTAAGGCCCTCTCCAGCCTTCCTCTTCCTCTTCACTCAACTGCACCTCAGCTGCTGCAGCCACACTAAAGGCTTAGCTGTTCTCTGATCACACTGCTGTGCTGAAGCTCCAGGTCTTTGCTCCTGTGGGAACCTCTGGCTAGAATGACCATCTCTCATCCCATTCCTGGCTGTCTGACAAATACCCGCTCCTCTTCAGGACAGCAGCTCAAGAATGACCTCTTCTCTGCTGACTTTCTTACCGTAGTTCCTTGCTTTGTTCTCATTCCTCCTCCAATCTATATTTTCTTCCATTCTGCACTTACAATACTTTGCCACAGTGTTTGTTGACAGGTCTGTTTCTCCCCTGAAGTCCCAGCTCACGTCTTACTCCTCTTGGCATCTTAAAGAACATATTCATGTTTTCCTGAATAAATGGATGAACTCATGAACTGTGTAATAGAGATCCAAGTAAATATGCAGCTCAGGAGTTGAGGGCATCACATTTCTTTTGGTGTTGTGGATCTCATCCGAGTTTTGTCTGAAGGTCACAGACAAAATGAAACAGCTTGGAGCTTTCCATATGCAAGCAGGCTCAACCCAGCTTTACTGATACATGCTAGAACTAGATGAGGTCCATGAATGTTCTTTCATGATATGGAGATAACAGAGGGAGAATGAAGTAAATGAAACCAGTGACTTTGTTGTATAAACCTCAGAGTGAATTAGGGTAAATGAGCAATCTATATGGCACATCTAACTGATCTTTCTTGAGAGTTATTTTACTTAATTGGTTGATTTAATTTCCTAGCAAATGAAAACTGAGTACTACTTATTTGCTATAAATCCCTTTTCTTATCTAAACTTCATTTATTTCAATTAATTTCCCATCATTCCTTCTCTTCAACAGTATACAGTGTGATTTGGGTATTTCACAGTTTTCTTATAAGGTTACAGTTCAGAGACTAAACATAAGAAGCCAGAGACTTTCAATTCTATCATCCAAAGCAGTTTTAAGAATGAATGCTTGCCCTTACATGTTACTAGTGGGAATGTAAAATGGAACATCTACTTTGGAAAAACAGTTTGGCTGCTTCTTAAAAAGTTAAATGGAAACATAAAGTAAGAATTGTTAATGCCACTCCTAGGAATCTACTCAAGAGAATTGAAAAAAAAATCCCTCGTACATGAATGTTCATAGCAGCGTTATTCATAATAGCCAAAGGAGGAAAACAACCTAAATGCCCATCAACTGATGAATGAACAAGCACAATGGAGCATAACCATGCAATGAAATACTATTCAACAATAAAAGGAAGTAAAATACTGATATATGCTGCAACATAGATGAACCTCAAAATCATGTCAAAGGAAAAAAGTCACTTAAAAAGAATGCCTTCTTTGCAAAACGAGTGTATATTGTTGTGTTCAATTTATATGGGATATCCAGAAAAGACAAGTTTATAGACATAGAAAGAAAACAAATTTATAGACACAGAAAGCATATCAGTTGTTGGCCTGGGTTGGAAAGGGGTTCCAGGGTGGGGCAGGAGGAATTGACTACAAACAGACTTGAGGAAATTCTGAGCAGTGCTAGACACGTTCTGTAACTGGATCATGGTGATACTTACCAGGTTCTACAAATTTACAAATCATCGTTGAATTGATAAACCATAGTGTTTATCCACTTATGATGGATAATACTGTGGTATGTAAATTACGCCTCAATGAAATTGTAAGCAGTGGTTGAAGTTGACACTTGGTTACCATCGTATTTTTATTTCAGTGATTTTATAGTTTCAGAGACCTTTCCCAGGAAATGTAAAAACAAGTCTTTAATCACAGAATCCAGATTTTAAGTTGGTTTCTTTCCTTCTTCTCAAACCCCTGAGGCCCTTCACCTTTATACCAGTGGAGACATATTCAGAATGTAAAAAACTTCCTTCCCCTTCAAACTAATTAAGTAAGCTCTGCTGACATCAGCTGTATTTGTAGCACACCTGATTAAGGCCACGATACTAATTAAATTCTTGAATGATTAGAAATGCAAATTGTCAAGCCTCGTTCAGCAACAGGCATTACTGACTGGCTCCAGAATAATAAGTCAGGGAATTGACCAGGCTCATCTTGAGTTTACCCTGAGTATAGTGAGAAAATAATAATAACTATGAATGGCTAAACTTACTTATTTACATGGGTCAAAATTTCCCTAGTACAGGTAGCACCTTCCTAGGTGTAAGTTCATTGAGAAGTGCTGTGACAGGGTAGGATGACCCCGAGCTTTAGGGTTGCACAGAACAGAGTTCAAATTCTGCTGTTGCTTACCAGTCATGTGATTGTTAGCTAATTTTATTTTATTTCTCCCAGACTGCATATCTATAATATGGGATTTGATTCTCCATAATATGGGATTTGATTCTCTATCTCAAAGGATTTAGGGGATGATTAAATGAGATCCCTTATGTGTCATTGGGTCTTGCATTCAGAAGGTGTTTAATAAATGGAATCCACTCAAAGGCTTAGTAAGGCAAGGAGTCTTAACTCTTTACGCATTCAACACATATTAACTGAGTGTCTACTGTGAGATATAGAAAGTCCAGTGGTCCATTTGCAGAATACAGTATTTAGTCTTAAAGGTAACATTAGGATGTAAGAAAAGCAGCTGGAGAGGAGAGGAGAATGGAAAGCTAAAAGCAGATAACACCAGAGTGTGACAAATCCATGGCCCCTTGACAAACAGGAGGTGATGGGGAAGGGCTGGCCTGACCAACAGAGAAAAAACTACAAGATACACTCAACCCAAGAAAGCCTTCCTGCCACAAGAGAGCAAAAGGAGGTAGGTACAACTAAAGGTACATTTCTTTAAATAACCTAATAGGGAATCTGGTGGGGATGGGAGGACCTTGTGCATTAGAGAATAAAATGCTGATTGTAACTGCTCTGGGTGTGTCTGCTCCCCCAGACACTGATCTTGCAAGACCATCATTAAAAGCCTCACTTTCTCTATACCTTTTGTCTCACAGTCCATTCTAGGAGTTTGGTCAGGTGAGCATGTTTCTCACACCTACCATCCATTTATTCCTCAAGTTCAGTAAACATTTTGTGAACATCTGCTATATTCTTGCTATGCTTAGTGTTCTGAATGCATCCATGAATTTAAAAAGACAACAATTCATACCATAGCAAAATCTATGTGGACAATAACTATAAACACAATCAATAACTAAGTTTTTGTGTTAGATATAATAAAATGTTTTAGAGAAGAAGAGTGAAATGAGTAGGAGGGATCTGGAGTCAGGGAGGTAGGGGAAATAAATGATGAGTTGCAATTTCAAGTGGTCAGGCAGGGGCTCATTGAGTAGGTAAAATGTGAGGGAAGCCTCAAAGGAGGTGAGGGAGTTAGCCTTCATCCAGAGATGTCTCTGGAAGAGTTGAATAAACATCTAGTACAAAGATGCTCAAGTGGGCCAGGTGCAGTGGCGCATGCCTATAATTCCAGCACTTTGGGAGGCTGAAGCAGGAGAATCACAAGTTCAAAGCCAGCCTCAGCAATGGTGAGGCGCTAAGCAACTCAGTAAGACCCTGTCTCTACATAAAACACAAAATAGGGCTGGAGATATGACTCAGTGGTTGAGTACCCCTGAGTTTAATCCCTGGTACCAAAAAAAAAAAAAAAAAGATGCTCAAGTGGAATGTGCTAGAAACCTTTACAAAGCATAGAGTGGTGTAGAAGTGTAAGCTGAGCAGTAAGAACCTCGTTCAAACTCTGCCTCCATCACCTGCCTGTTGTGTCAACTTTGGCTTGTTATTTAATTTCTCTGAGCATAAAGCCCTTCATCTATAAAATGAGATTTAAATATCTATTTTCAAATATCTGTCCCAAAAGATTAAAGCATTCTCATAGCCCAGTGATCTCTGAAGCTGGAGTTTGTAGGTGATGTTTCAGCAGAATAAGCAGAACAGAGACTGTGTTTTATTTCTGTCTACTTCTGATCCATTCAGCATCTATGATGTTCCTTTATGCTGAGCTATTCTAGTACTAGATCAAGGTTGGTTGGCAGTTAGAAGATTGGCTGAGGTTGAAGAACAATCGTGAGATATGAAGAAAGATGTAGCCATGAGAGAGATAAGCGTTAGTTTATTCACTCAGCAAGTTGTTATTATAGAATGAATAAACTAACTTAGCTATCTATTCTGCTCTGTAGGCACTTATTGCATTGAAAAAAAAAACAATGCAGAGAGTGGTTTCAAGTTTTAAATACTGGGATGATAAATTTTACACATGTATAAATGCATGTGTGTGTGTGTGGTTTTCTCAGAATAGACTATATGTCAAAGGTGACTCATACACTTGTGTTAGATACTTCTGGTGAATTGTGTGTTGGAGTTTGAGAGAACAGGGTCATGGTATTTTCTTTAATGTTATTCCTCTCAATCTTTCCTTTGGTTCCTTGCTGGATGAAAATACATAGCAGAAAGAACACTGAATTCAGTTAGATCTTAATTCAACAACTACCTCTTCAAGACTCAACTGAATAACTTACTCTCCTCTGAGCTTTTTTTCCCTCACTTATATAGTAACAATGAAACCTCTACATTGCCTGCCTCCCAAATATCAAAGGTCAAATGAGGAAATGCCTTTGAAATCATTTGGTAAATTATAAATGTTAACCTGAAGTGTTGTGAGGGGTCACTGTTGAAGAAAGAGGTTGATAGAAACTGGGGGATGGTCAGTTATTTGTTGTAAAAAGAATGGTTTTGGCATTTCTCCACCGAGTAGTTGTTTGGTGCTAATTTATGCACATTAGTTAATTTTGTTTTGCTGAGGGCTCAGATGGGACTCCCTGATGGATGTGCCATCCATGACAGAGTCAAGAAAAGCACATGGCTCAATACTGTGATCCTTTCAGGGTTAGAACTAAAGGAGAAATGGTCTTGAGAAGCACCAGTTTGGCTGAGAATTTCAAAGTCATCTGCTCCTAGACACCCTGCTGAGGCCCAGGAACCGAGATGAGTAAAGAAAACTCTTTTTCCTTTAATACCGTTGGGTTCATTTTCAACCCAGCACTTCAGCCGTCTGGGTTTCCATGCCAGGCATATAAGAAGGTACTGTATTCACAAAATGGTGCCTTGTGGTGCCGTGCACTTCTTTCCAAGCTCTGAAACCATCTGGGCTAATTGTGAGTGAGGAAGAAAGTGGCATATTCTTCCATGCAGATAAACACTTTTAGGAGTGAAATTGAAGATATATTCTTGGGAAAAAGAGAATTTTTCAGGAGAATGGCAGCAAGATTCTTTGTGAAGTTGTGTGTGCCTCGTTAGGGTATTAATTGGGTATGGCAGAGAAGAATCACTGAATTAAGAATTATCCAACCTGATAGTGGACATGATGCAGGTAAACCTCTGTATTTCTGTTTGTGGGTTAATCTCACTCTATGAGCTGCAAGCTGCTATAAATAGGACCAAGGTTTTTGCATTCTTTTTTCTTTCTCCAGGGCTCACCCCTGTGCCAGGCATTCTGTCGTCATTCAGCACCTGTGGCTGAATGGAATGGTGGCACCCGCTCTGTCCATGCAGTCAGTCAGGCTGGCTAGGGAAGAAAGGCTGTCTCTGAGTTCACCTCAATGTTCTATGATCCTCAATATTTTGGGAAGATTTTCATTTGGTAAAAATACTAATCTTTTTTGGTACCCATTGCTTTTAAATGTCCTTGCAGTATCAGTATGAGCTAGCTATGGGCCAAGGTGCAAGCTTACTGTGGCCTCTTTCTATAAGGCTGACATTCTCAGTCATGTTGGATGGTCTGGAGGTGCCTGTAATGACTTATAGATATTAATAATTGAGATATTGATAATCAAAAGTACCTTATTGTGGTAAAAATGTAAAATTAATTTTACAGCTATTTAGAAATTTTCAATTGTATTTGAACATTCAGTGTATGACTTTGTGCATAAACTTCCTAACTTCTATAAGGACTGAGCGTATGCAATTCTTTGAATACTCCTGCCACAGGAAGTGTTCCAGGACAGCTAAACAACATTTCATTTCCTGCTCTTCCTGTTGAAACATCTTAGTATTAGTTTGCTTATTTTTTTTGTTATGATTTGTTTATCAACAATGAAGTTCTTTGCTTTGCTTATAGTGCAAAATATTAGATTTTTTCTTAATTTTCTCTTATTTTTGTATTTTCCTAATTACACATGTCATTTTTATCCCTACCAGGCATTGGGTGTTTCTAAATCGAAATTGATTTAACTGGGAGATTTTAAACAAATTCCATATTTAGTATCTTTCAACATATTTTATTTTTTAAAAATATTTGGTATTAATTAATTTTATTACTAAGCCTCTTGTAGAGTTTCCCAAATTCTTTCCAACTTACTCTACTCATGAAATTATGCTTTTGTGTGTGTCATAAAGTGAAAAAGTGAGAGCAATACTGCTATAAATTATCCTTGTTGCAGTTTTTCACCTTGGGAGATTAGATGTAAGTGAAACAATGTTAATCTTGGCAGAAGGAATTTGTTAGAGGAATCCAAGATGTTTCTATTTTCATTTATAAAGCGCCATTTGCTAAGATGGTAAAATAAAGAGGGACACTTTATTTTTTGTCAACAGTATTTCATAATGACGGACACTTCCTGATGGCATTGAATGTATCTCTGCAGATGCCTCCCTTCCCAGCTGGACCATCTTGCTTCCTTCAAGAAAAGAAGGGGTGGAAAGATCCAACAGGAACCTAAAAGGTAAATGTCACTACATCCAGCATGCTAATCTTTGAAATTAAACATGGATTTAACAGACTGCAAAGTGTCATAGTCATACTAGTCATACAATTTATTAGATTACATTTAAATGAAAGATAAATGGTAACTCTCCTATTTAAAAATTAATTGAACAACTGCTATTACATTGAATTGAAACACTTAAATTTCATCTCTATTGATTAAATACACTCAGTATAGGAGGATGGAAAAAAACATAAAATGAATCTGAAACTGACCTTAGATTACTCTCCCAGGCTGGCGGAAGTGTGTGGAAGGGGTGCCCCTTTCTCGTGCAGGGATGGGAGGAAGGTGAACCTACAGCTTTAATGACTGCCCCATGGCAGGGACGGGCACAAGATGCCTTGTCAGTGGTCTTACGTCATGGTTAATGAATGAAAATACAATATATGCAATATTTGGGACACACACTAAAAATTTGTTGTTTATCAAAACTTAACTGGATATTCTGTTTTTATCTAGTGACTCCACTTAGGGGAAAATTGGAGGGAGAGGGATCTGGGAAACGGTTAAGGATGAAAAAAAAGGTGTTAATGGTGGGAATCTGCCGGGTAGTGAGTAGGTATTATAATGGGGGGTGGAGACACAGCATCATTCCTGTGTCATTTATTTGGGAGGAGATTTCACAGGATTCCTAAGGGGCCAGGTGCTGATCAAGTAGGGTTCTAGTCAGTACTGATTCTTGAAGATGACCAGAAATTACACACAGAAATAAGAGGATGGAGATTGAGGAAGGGCATTGCATGCAGAGCAAACATCATGTACAGAGGGATAGAATCACCCCAGGATCTTCTCCATGACACCATTGTGATCATCCCAGAGGCAATCCATTCCTTCCTTTTCCATACCATCATTGTCCTTTGCTGAAGCCCTTATAGGGACATCTGTGATGTGGGGCCCATCACAGTGGCAGGTGGTAGGTAGGATATGGGACATACCCTGGACACATCTACTAAGTGACCCAAGAACCCAGATGCTTTTAATAGAAGATTGAAAAGGAGCACATCAAAAGTTTCAACAATTTTTTCAAGCAAGGCAACATTTTGTAACACACGCACACACACACACACACACACACACACAAGTAAACTGAAGATTGATTCATGTAACTTCAGACCTGAGGTATCTATTTCCCATGAGAGAAGTTAACAACATGAAAGTAGACCAAATGGAAAAACAAGGAAAATTCCTTGCATTCCCTAAGATTTATCCCTGGGCCACCCCATACTGCTAAAGTATATGAGGAAAAGCTCTTTGTTGCACATCTCAGCAGTCGACTGCTTTTGAATATTATCTTCTAGGGGAGAGAAATTGTCTCTTCCCCAGTCCTTGAAGTTCTTTTATGAACTTTATGATATTATGTGAATAAATAAGTAAGACCATGCTTTCTCCCCCTTGAGGGCACACAAAAGGAGAACCCTTGGGTATTGTGGGAGGGCAGTTTTCTTTCCAATAATGGTATGATTTAGAGGCAAGCCTATGCAGAGACAGGACAATGCAGAAAATGTCTTCTAGTACCTTTAAGATTTAGATACCTGACCTTTTTTTTTTGTTTGTTTGCTTGCTTAAAAAATGTTGGTTGCCAGAGCTCTAGCAATTATGATAGGTGGGGGGTTTCCTTGTTTTGGTTTTGTTGCTGGAGCTGAGGGAGGTGATTTGGGGAACCATACTTTGCTCACCAACCATCTAAGGGTTCAAAGTGGTCTGAGCCTTTAAACTTCAGCAGCTTTTATTCTTCCCTTAAATTAATGTTATGTGTTGTTTTTCTCATTTTTCTGGAGCATTTCCTAAAAGTCCTGGCCATCCAAGGATTTTATCCACATCTTTGAGGACCGACCTTGTTTCCCCCCCCCCGAGAAAGAGCCATATCTGGTTCTCTCAGCCATCTGGAAAATTTGTCTTTCTCCAGACTGTGAGGAGAGCATGGTTTCCTTTGCTTCTCTTGTCCACAGTGCCCCTGTTTGGGAGGAGGTTACCACCACCCCAGGTCCACCGAGGGTTGGTTTCTGCTCTCTGGCGCCACCTGCTGTAACCGGCTGCACTGACATGCTTCCCAGTCTCCAGCCCCAGGAGCCAGAGCCAGAACCTCAGCCCAAGCAGATGTTGTATAGGCTGCCAGATTTCTGTCCAGACCTTATCTGTGCTGCCTCCACTGGCTTCCTAGCTCAGAATCCCAAGTGTCCCCAGATGACTTGTCTCAAGTCACGCAGACCCTGAGCTCCTGGTCCAGAGGGAGGAAGCCTGCCAGTTTGGGGGTTGCTGACCTGTGGCTCTTGCCAACAAAAGTGTGGTCAGTGGAGGCCACCTCTCCTTAGCAGTGAAAATGCACATGGATTCCTTTCAAAATGTCAGCAGACACATGGCACTTATCCTCTAATGCATTTCCCATTGTGTCCCCAATGTGTCCCCTGATTGAGCCACTCAAATATTTCCCAAGTTGCTCAGGAACTGAAATTTATTTTCCTTCACTCTGGACTTTTCTGCATTCTCACATAACTTAGTGATTCTAACCGAGGAACCACAAAGAAAGTGAAGTGCTTATTTTTACTATATTTTTATTAAATGAGTTACCCCATTACTCCCTGCTCTAGGTTGAAGTTCTCTTAATGGCAGGTACTTACATATTTGTTCCTCCTCCATCACAGGCAGCCTGGCACATAGTAGGTACTTCACAAAACTTGGTGGAATGAGTAGTCTCTAGCTGATGAAAATCCTTCTTAAAGTTCTTTTCTATTTGGCTATGAGAAGGGAAAACTGTCAGATTTGAGATTCCGAGAGTTCATTCCTGATGTAAGCCCCCACCCTGAATAAAGTTGACTTGTTAGAAAGAAATGATGGGGAATAGTAGCAATTTCTATTATCACTGATAAGAATGAGGATAATGACTAACTAATGTCTTCTAAAATTGGAGAAAAAGTAGAAATACATGCTTGCAGGAGAGAATTGGTTTGGTGTAAGATAGAACTTCCAGAGAGCAAAGGTTACAGGATACTCTTATGAAATACAAAGGGGATTTTATGCCAACAACTACTCTAGAGTGAGATAACACATCCATTTCATGCAATAAGCACTTAAGCTTCTGCATTGTGCCAGTACTACATGAGATGATGAAATTCAAAAGATTAATTATGTACAGTGCTTGTCCCCTGAAAAGACAAGAGCACATAAATGGACAATTTCCATAGAATTTTCTAATGGCTGAGAGAGAGGCATGCCCAGGATGCTGCAGGAACCCTTAGATGAAGGGGAGCCCTAAATCAAGTTGTGTGGTCGGGGAGGCTTCCTGGAGGAAGTGATGCTTGTATGAGTCTTACCACTGGGTGGAAAATGTCCAGATGAATGCATGTAGTAGGCAAATTCCAGGAAAAGTAAACAGCTAGATATATTGAGGCACAAACGTCTTCAGATCATAGGAAATCCTTCCAGTCCTTCTCAGCTGAGTCATCCAGAAAATGCTACTGTGCCATAGAAAATGTCTTACAATCTTGGTGCCAAAAAGTGGCTCAGTTTTCTGTTCCATAGTGGGTTTGTCTTCTTGTTGCAATAACTTCCTAGCAATTTTGAGAGAAAGAGCAATAATCTTTTCAACTCCAGCATCTCACACAGTGCTGACACAAAGCAGAAGCTTAAGAAGCGCTTATTGAACTGACTGGATATGTTATCTCTCTAAAGAACTTGTTGCCATAAATTTTCCTTTGTATTTTACCAAAGTATCCCATAACCTTCATTCTTGGGATATTCTCAGGAATCCTGTTTTTCTCTGCATCTGAGGGTCATGGTCCCTGAAGCAGCCTCTCTGCCCTAATATTCAGGGCACCCCATATCCCTGATGCTTCAGATCTCATGTAGCTGGGGGTTGCCCACAGAGCCATGCTACCTGGAGTCCTGGACCAGAGTTTCTCCATGTGACCCAGGGTACCACATAGAGGAAGGCTAAGGCCAGCTTGGAAAATACTCCAACTGCTACCTAGAAATTCTCTCACAGCAGATACTGTTTGAATTCTAACACATTATTCAGTCCCATTGTACAGATGGAAAAACTGAGGCTGATGGGCATGGAGCGACTTTCTAGGTCCTTGGGAATAGCCAGTGCCTACTATATATTAATTTACCTACTTATTTCTCATGTCACTGCTACAGCTAGTACCTTAGCAGGGTGAGAGTCTCTGAGATGCATTTTTTCCAGAAAGAAGCACTCTGGGAGTGGCAGGCCAGTTAGTAATGGCCCGTTTCCACTGGATACCCTGCCTATTGGGCTGGCATTATGGAGGGGGGATGTTCTCAGGCTCCTCTGGGGAGGTCATTCAGTCTCAGCCATGGCAGCTGGTGTCCTTGATGCCCTGCACCTCCATCAGAGAGGAATCTGGGGAAAACAAAGAGTGCAGCGGTGCCTGCAGACCTGAGCCCTCCACGCCCACTTGCCCAGGTTGGGGCTCAGCGGGGTTGGTGCCAGGCGCTGTGTGGCTTCTCCACCCCCTTCCAGGGCCCCTCAGTTCATCTGCTGGCTTTCAGAACCCCAGCCTTCCTGAATGGGTCTTTGTGTGCACCCCAGGAGCTGGCTCGGAAGAGCCCTGATCGAAATGCTGGACAGAGATGTCTCCTCGGGATCCAGGCACAGCCCGGCATGGTGCCCATCTTGTGGGAGGAAGGCGTTTATTGTGCCGCTTCAATGCCCTCGATCTGGGAGGGAGTGGGACCTGGATGAATGGGAGAAATGTTCTGCACCTCTGCACAGTGGGGTCACGGGCAGGGCCACCGGGACAGCAGCTCCTCAGTCACTTCCCCACAGCTCTCTTTTCCACTCTGTCTCAGCCACTTTGTCCCCAGAGATGATGGTAGTAATGTTCATAACTAGAGGCACTGTCACGTGTTCACTCCCCAGGTGTCAGGCATTGTGTTCAGGGTTCGATCCTATTTAATTAAATGGAAGATGTCATTTCACAATCTCCATTGTACCCATGAGGAAGCCAAGGTCTAGAGATGCTGAGCAACCCACCAGGTGATTCTGAACACCGAAAGTGAACGCAGATCAGATGGATCTGCACCCTTACTTCCTTCTTCCAGTTTCCAAGGTGTCTCTTGACAAACGTTGAGGTCCTAAAGTCAATTGCACACTCCATTACCTGAGAAGCACCCTGGGCTTGAGACAGCTGATGGCGGGGCAGAAGCCTGGTGATAGGAAAATCCCCAAAGCTGGATGGCTTTCTGAGGGTCACCCTTCGGAGCTTTTTTTTTTTTTTTTTTAGTAATCAAGGCAAGGATGGCATTTTCTTTTATACAGTAAAAGAGACTAGAGCTGTAGAAGGACTGCATATTGAAAATTTTTGTTTAATAAGCCTCCTGTTCATCCGTGGAAACATTACATTTTGATGAGACAAGCACTGTGTAGAAGCAGGAGCCTGGGAGCTTCTGGGGGGACTGGTGGTCCCTGCTTTTCTACTAACTGCACTGCACGGCCTGGTGTCCTGTCAAGGAGGGGCCAGGGTTGATTCGAGGGACTCCACTTTGAGTCGCTCTTAGGTCAGGCTCAAGAACAGGCAGGGATCTTGCTTTTACTTTTCTTAGTAGATAGAAGTGGTGGTGGTGATGTCATTGATAGTCCTCTACCTGTCTTCTCTCAGGTGTGACCTGACTGTCACTGCAGAGGTGTGATGGGTAGCTTTCTTATGAAGCAAAGCCCAGTGGCCCTTTTGGGGGACAAAAATGTTAATCGTGGCTTTTAGAACAGCTGTCTGCTGAGTCAAATGGCCAGCTGTGAATGACTGTTTCTCTATTTGCAGAGATTATGAAAAATCTATGAGAAACAAAGACAGCAGAAGAAACGTAGGTTAGACCTGAAGGGGAAGATTCTCATGGTGCGGTGTGGGATTGAAATTGTCCTCTAGAGTCATCTTATCTATTCCTTCATTTCCTTTTCAAGAAAAGATGGCTTCTTACCTCTCTGGGCCATTACCCTTATAGTCTATACTCTTCTGGAAATAGAAGAATGGCTGTTGATTGTCATGGAACTTATGTAGAGAGAGGTCCTTCTTTTTATTTTTCTAACTGGTGCTAGAGATGAAACCTAGGGCCTTGTGCATGCTAGACAAGCGCTCTACCACTGAGTAACCTCCCAGCCCCTGGAGTTCCTTTAACATTCATCTTTCACACAGAATGAATGGAACTCTCTAGAATTGGAGTCCCTGATTATGTGTTGTTTAGTGAGTCCTGTCCTTTGATATGAGGAGTTTCTGTGCATTCCTAGCCCCTCTTGATATCAACTCCAGCAATGGCGGTATTATGATCACGGATAAAGAAATCGAGCACTGGTTCTGTGCATTTGTCTCCAAGCTCCAGTCTCCGTGCATCTCTCTGATATTCCAAGGATCTTTGGCTGAGTCTATTTCTCCATTAAACTATTGCTGTCATCATGGATTATTATTGCAATCTAATTGTGGTGTGTAATAAATACATATGTTTTGAGTAACTGAAGCATAAGTGCAGCCGACAAATATCCATCATAATCAGGATAATAGTCTGAAGATGATTAAGGCCCTAAAGATGTAGGATGTTGAGCAAACAAGGTCATAAACATCCATTTAGATTACCTTTTAATTTCAGCCCTGCTTAACTCAATGTACTGTCATTCCCTGGTATTTTTTTTTTTTTGGTAGTTACTTGTTTCTTTTTTACTTTACTAGTTGCATTTCTGAGAGTGGAGCTTCCTGTTAAAACAGGTAATAGTTAAGAATAGCAGAATTCAAGACATTTTTTTACTTTTTTTTTTTGGTGCCAGGGATTGAACCCTGGGCTTCACATATGATTGAGCTCTATCCACAGCCCATAATTCAAGAGCTTAAGGGATAATTCAAGGAAACATTGGGAAGGATCTTTTGGCTGTAATAGGAAGAATATATAGGAGAGAGACCCATTTGGACCGGACAAGTGATGTTTACCTCTGGTGTGTAGGCTACAGGAAACTTGAGTAATTTTCTGGATCTAAGTAAGTCCTTTATTCGTAAGGCAACATGTGAGTCATTGAACGATTTAACCTTTGTGAGTAGAATGGTCCATCTATTTTTTGGACTTTAGTTAGCAGGCAGTGCAGAATTACTTGTTTGGACTGTGACCTACAGGCAGCAGAGTATCATCAAGAGTTTTCACACATGATCAGAGACATGTATCAGGAGGACCAAATGGAAGTCACATGTGGAGTGGATTACAGTGGGTAGATATCAGTCTTGGGAAATCAAGCCAGAAGATATAGCAATACTCCAGTGGAGAAAAAAATGAGAATTTCAACAATGGCAACCTCAGAAATAAAAGAAAGGGATCAACTCAAGAATTACAATAGAGAAAAACTGGATAAAGCCTGGAAACTAAGTGACTATGAAAGAGAGACATGCAATGAGGGAGAAAATAACTGTGACACAGTTACTATCAGATTTTTCCAGAGAGCAACTGGGCATTTGTCCAATGGCCGAGTGTGAACTTTCCACACTTCTCTTGCTTAGCAGTGAGCAGAGAGCAACAGTGGTCTGTTAGCTATGCACACTTACCTCCAAAACCTACCAATACAAGTGGAATATAACTGACACAAGGCAGGATCAGAAATAGGGTGGTAGGTGCAGTCTGTCTTTCCCTGAGGGATTCTGCCACTTCATGAGTCCCATTGGCACTGCTCTGTCCTAATTCTTGAAGGTGGTGCAATCAATACTTGGGCTGCTTTTTTTTTGTGTACCAGGGATTGAACTCAGGGGTACTTGACCACTGAGCCACATCCCCAGCCCTACTTTGTGTTTTATGTAGAGACAGGGTCTCACTGAATTGCTTAGCGCCTCACCTTTGCTGAGGCTGGCTTTGAACTCACGATTCTCCTGTCTCAGCCTCCCAAAGTGCTGGGATTACAGGCATGTGCCACCGCACCTGGCTTGGGTTGCTTTTGAATAGCAAGGCAGTCTGCACACAGAAGGGAGGAGAATTCTGCAAATAATTAGGAGGGAAAAATCTAACAGAAAGTACCACAGCAATGTCTTGCCCCCCAGCAGTGCTGGGTGAACTTCAGGACTTTAAGTTAGTTCCTATACTCCCTCTTCTTGTCACCATTCTGCTCATAAATCCTCGGCTCTTGTACCAGAATTCCTCAACTTTAACAAGGAAGGGGGACATGACTTCCGACTGAGTTCTGTATTTTGTCACTGTCATACTTCCCAAGACAGTAGGCATTTGGAAGTCTAGGAAGGATGGCATCTTATTGTCCTTCAAGGTGAAAGATTTCAGTATGAGACCCCTGAGCCTGTCTCCTTAGCATCTTCCTGTGGGCCCTTCAGATGACTTGATAGCACCTTCTTTTATGCTGACCAAAGAACAAGAAAAAATATTATTTTGATAAGTGAAGCCCAGGCAACCAAAGCTTTTTCTTGAGAGATCTACCTGGACTCAAGAGGCTTCTTCTTTTTATGGCTGAGGTTGGTCCTTGGCCTATGAAAGCCCCTAAAGATGAGAAGCTCTTCAAGGTTCAAATATATCTTTAATTGAAATAAAACTGAACTCTTCTCATAACCTCATTTAGTTTTTCACACTGAAGATTGTCTTCAGTTTAAGATACCCCTACCCTTCCTGGTATGAAAACAAAAATATTTACTATTCCACAGAGGAACAGAGGAACTAAGCATCCTTATAGATACACCAGTTTGTGACTTTTCCCCCCAAACAAGGACATGTGGTTACTTCTGATTGTCAAATCCTCAGTGGAGATTAGAAAAGTGGAGCGGTGCTGGATATTCATGGCAGAGCCTACTACTAGGAGAGTTACCATCATATACCTCTTACCTCTAATGCCAAGATGCGAGGGCAAGGTTCTTAGAATTTATTTACCCATCTGTAAATGAGGCTTGTCCTGATTTCTTTGTCTTCTAAGCCGAAGGTGGCAGTTTTGACTTGTTAACCCTTTAGTTTCTTACTCTCTCTGAATAAGTGCAGTTTAGTTCTGATTGACTGCTTTCCTATGTCTGGACACATGTAAGTCATCTTGCCTATGAGATTGAGTTCAGATTTTTCTTTCTAAGAGACCCAGTCTTCCCAGCCTTCAGACTTGGAGCATGGACTTGTAAGACCATTGCTTAGTTAACCATGAATGAAGACCAGGAATCAAAGACACACTTCTATGATGATTTCTGGTTTTGGAAGGCTCTTGCAGGTACCTCTCAGAGAGATCACTTCTCAATGCTCTACACATGCATTACACTATTTGTGAATTATCCATGGATAATTTTTAATTCCAAACTGGCTACACCACTTCCTGGCATGCTCTCATTAAGATATTCTTCAATGTCTTCCCCTAAGCTAGGGATAACTCAGGAACATTACACAATCTAATGTTAGCATCATAGAAAATAAATGAAGAGGGAAATTTATTGTACTTTTGTACTGTAATGATTCATAAATCAGAGAAAAAAAAACCCCAACAACTTTGGAGTAATCTCTTCTGGAATTGCTTTATTTCTGCCCAAACATCTCTCTATGATTATTAAAAAAAAATCAAAAGTCATTTATAAACTGACTCCATCTTCCCTCCAAAGCCAGAATTTACAAGAATGTAATTGCAATATTGAACCCTGGACCTAGTGGAAGTTCAGGAATGAGAGAGGCTATTGACACATATAAATTCTTCAGCTAACTTAAGATCCCGTGGGGCTTGAACTAAAAGCCTCTCTAGCCCTTTCTCAAGACAGCCTTCAAGGGAGCCGCCTCTGAGCCATCTTGTCCACCCTCTTACACAGGGTGAAGCCCCATTGAGAAGTGCAAAATCAACGTGAAAATTGGTTGCATCTCATCTCCTCTTTTGGAAAGTTATCCTGTGCCTCCTCTGTCTTAAGAGTGCAGATTCTGTGTGCAGATTCTGCATGAAGTGGGCCCCCTGCTCTTTTCAGGGAGGAAATGTAAGCAGATCTCTGAAGAAACTACTTGGCTCAGCAATTTTAGTGCTTGTTGTAATTGGCCTAGCCTAAAAGCATCTAGCAAGCTGTACCTGGGAAACATTTGCCAAGGAAAATGCAAACGCTTCCTTGAAACAGGCATCTGGGGTGCATGAGAGGAGCTGGGCTCATGTGCAAACCCTGGGAGCAAAGCAAGGTGTACAGAAAGGCTGGGGATCAGAGAGACTCCAACTAGACCATTTTCTCACTTGTCCAGCGATGGAGGCCACATGGTAGCACTGGCCTCGCCAGGCACGGGGAGTAGGGTCTACAGCAGCAGGATCTCAGGTAGAGGGTTCTCCTCCCATTATGAGTCTCCAATTCTGCCCCATCTGGCTCCCTACCACCTGCCCAGTGGCCCTTTTCTTGGCTCAGCTTTCTGTGGGCACTGGAGACTAGAGATCCTCTCTGAGATTCTTAGGCCAAGAAGAAACTTCCTGTGGACTGACTGCTCCTGATCCTCTACGATGTCTCACAAGTCTTTTCTGGTTTTATGCATGGCTGACTGTCCCTCTGCCTCCTATTCCTCTGTGACCTTCCTAAGGACAGGGCTGGTCTTCCACATTAGATTCCTAAAGCATGCCATGTTCCTTGGCCCGTAGTACTTACTGACAAAATGATTGTTCACAGGTAGTAATTTGGATTAATAGAGGACATATTATGGCAGGGGATTTTACTGATATTTTGATTCTATTTCTATCCTGTATCTGAGCAGCTAGGAGGTGTTCAATTAACATCTGATAGGTTTGGACTTTTCCGATAAATTCACAATCTTTGGAAGCCAGGAAGGTGTCCCTAACTGTGCTTCTCTGAGAAGGAAGCTAGTCAAGGAAATGAAGAAACTAATTTGTAGGGTGAGTCCAGCTTCCACTTATCCCTCTATTCAGAGTTTTCTTGCCTCCTCCTTCCCCTTCGATGTTTACCCCCACCCCTGCCTCTCAGCACCCCCAAGGCTCTGAGATGGTCTTGGAAAGGTCCCAGCTACCTACGACATGTCATGTTGCCCTGCCTCTGAATCTCCCTTTCTCCTCTCACACTCCTCCTTTTCCATATCCCTGCACTGTTCTTCCTCCTCCTCGCCTGAGCCCTGGTCTCTCTGCTCTATCAGAGGTCAGTTCTTCAATGTTCTCTTTCTCTCATGTGCTGCCCTCACCAGATTTGCCCTCTGCTCCGCAGCTATCCTCCCGTTGACGCCATGCCAGAGGCTCCAGGTCCACACCACATTCCTGCCCCAGCACAGCGCCTCAGTGTTTCTTTCTTTCCTGTTCACCATCTTCACCCCTTTTACTTCTCTTCTACCTTCCCAGCTCACTCTGTAAGGCTCCTGCATATGTACAAAGGACAGCAGAACAGGCAACATTTCACCTAACGTTCTCACTGCAAATCCGTGTCAATGGTGTGGCCCCTCCACCTGGAAGTGGTATTATTTTTAATGTACTATGTTTCTAACTTTTAAAAATCCTGTTGAGTGTGGTGGTGCATGCCAGTGACTCTTGAGGCTGAGGCAGGAGGATGGTGAGTTAAGACTCAGCCTCAGCTACTTAGCAAGGTGCAAAGCAACTCAGCAAGACCCTGTCTCTAATAAAATATTTTTTAAAAAGGGCTAGGGGTATGGCTCAGTGGTGAAGTGTCCCTGGGTTCAATCCTTGGTACCAAAAAAAATAATAATAATTCTGATAAATTTTAGGCTCTGTATTTATTCTCAGTTACTACACTGAAGGTATAATTTTTCCCTTCTGTTATTTCCATGTCTTGCTGATGCATTGTGTGTACGTGTGCTTTGTTTCTTCTTGAGCCCCATTAGGATGACTTACAGTCAAATGGACTTTGCAGACTGAGTACAAACAGGCAACCACTCAGTTGGAAGGAATTCAGGCATGTGTGGTTCTTGGGGCTTAATGAGATGGTTCCTCAACATCTCTTTTGATTATCCAGAGTGTCAGATTTTGGCCTTTTGCTTTGTGTTTTCTGTGATCCTAAAGGGCAATGGCTCTACTCAACACATCTGGAATTACCTGAAACAGTAAAATAAATAATTCCATTCCAGGGAAAGACAGGGGAAGAAAGCAAGCACACTTTGTATTTAGCTGATTGTTGAATTAGACCACAAATCTCTCAAAAGGAGGAAATGCCCTGGGAGGTGTTTACTGTTTCTACTATCCAGTTTCTTCTTGTTGACCCTAGGACCCCATTTCATTCCAGTCTGTGTTTGGGGCTCTCTTTGACCACAGGACTTCTGGTGATACTCCCTCTAGCCTTCTCCAGACGGGAAGTGACCTTTCCAATTTTGGACTGAACTAGCAGAATATTTTTTCTTAGAATTAATCAAAGATTTTTCTCTTTGGAGTTTTTCCCCCTTGGTTCCATCCATTCCCTAAAGATGGACAGAGCATCCCTTTTCTACCTAAATGCCCTTTGTTTATTGGAAGATGGCAGTTATAGAGTGGCATCTGCATCTGCCTAACTATTCTGTTTTCCAAATTCTCATGCCATGGTTTCGAATCTCTTGTATTCTTGATTGCTCTGGTCTCAGTGTATTCCATTTTTCCTCGGTGGGGTCCAGAGCAGGACTGGATGCTCTAACCAATCCTAAGAGGGACAAGAGTCTCCTTCCCTCCCCATCCATTTTCCTGATCCCAAACCCTGACCCAGTATCCTCCACATGCTCCAGACACCTGATGCCCTCTTCTTGAGAAGTATTTTTGGATTTAGATGCCATCCTTCACAGTGGACCTGTCACTAAAGGTCCTCAGTTTTAGATTCATTCAAGTGAAAGGCAATACTTTTGTTCTTGTTGCTTTGTTTAAATTCTTTAAATCCTGTTTTTGTTTTGTTTTACTTGAGTTTATAGCAGAGTTTCAGCATCATCCTCAGGGCAATGTACCTCTTTCATACTGAGCCTGAGGCCCCACAGAGGTCTGAGAAATATTTATTGAATTCATGGTCAGTGACCATATCATTAATTGACTTTTCTTCCTCTTCATCCTCCTCCTTTTCTCCTCCTCCTCCTCTTCCTCTTCCTCCTCCTCTTCCATCATCATCATCATTTTAGAGGCACACAGTTTCTTTTGCTTAGGTCATTGTTGTTCTTTTGCCTTTATTCCTGTACTATCTAGACTGTCTTTGGAGAAAGAGCCCATTCTTTAAAATTTTATGCCAAGTTTAGTCTTTCCGTGGGATTCATTACGTGAGGGAGGTAGTGGGAGCAGGAGAGAGATTTGGTTTGCTGAGCTTAACATGAAATATTTTATGTTGGCCCCTGGACAGAGTTTCCTTGCTGGGACTGCTAGAAGAGCCCATGTGGCAAGGTGACATGATGAGATGAACTCAAGGCTTAAACAGCTTTCAATTTGATCGTCATCTCTGTCTCATATTATTGCCCATTAACCACTCTGACCTCAATTTCTTCATCCCTAAAATGGAGCTAACCTAAACCTGCAATCAGGGTCTCAGAGTTAGTACAATGGTGACATGAGATAATGCCACAAGGCTTGTGGTGATCAGGAGTCAGTGCCAGGTCACTGCTGTCATTGTGCATTTCCCTATTCCTCTTCCACTCACTGTGTACTGGTAAATAAAGAGCTCCCCACTGGTCTTACTGGTTCTCTTCCAAATCCGGCATAATGACAAATGCTCTCCTCTAGGCTCTATCTGGATCTCTGTGTCACATCCAGCAGGCTGTCCTTGCAGCAGGGGAGCCGATCGATACTTCTTAATGGTGTGGCTCATTGCCCTGCACTGGGGGCTGTCTGAGCATCACTTCCCCTTTTCTCCAGAGACAGAGCATAGTCTGGACTGACGGGCTGGACAGGGGTTAGAAAACCCAGTTCTGATCTTCACTCCACTGATGGTTCTTCTAGTACATTGGAAATATCACTCAGCTGCATGAGCCTCTGATTCTGTTTGCAGAAAATAATATATTTGATTTCCTATCTGCCTACCAGGGTGGGTTCGATGAATGAGATTGTATCTCTCTGGGGAAAGATGTTATTTGGACATGCAGTCTGGTTTCATCAAGGTGAGCAGCAGAAAGTTGACCGGGCTCCCATGGTACTAAAAGCCCCAGAGAGCCCAGGAGACTGGGCTATCATGCTTTACTCAGATGATGAGGACCACACCTGTCTCCCCAGAGCAACCCTGCATAGTTGTCCATTGATGATACATTTTCTAGTCAGGAAATTGGACATGCAGCAAAAGTAAAGGGTCACCAATCACCACTTCCCACACAATGCATAAGTAGTGTGAGCTCCTCATTCATGAGAATGCTCACCTGTGCTCAGAGACCTCCAAGCACCAAGAATTCTGGCTCCCCAAAGTATTTCCATGATTGATTACAGAAGACCTCAACACTGCAGTTCACACAGAAGCTGTTCTGTGTGACTAGAGTCGGACACTGTGCCCTTTGGGGCATACCCCGCTGAGTATGTGCACTGTGTTCTCCCGCCCTCTCACCCAGGCACTGTCCCAACTGGGTACTGCCTTGCCATGCCCAGCATCTCCCACAAGGGGGAGCCCCTGGAGGGCCGCTGGGGCCGCGGAATTTTGGAAGCGCTGAAGTTTTCTCCTCTTGTCCTGTAACTGGTTTTCACTCACCCAACTGTGAGATTTCTTTGTTGCAATGTTGGAGTCTGAGATAATACTCCTGGAGACTTCGGGCAAGAACCATAGCCAATGCCATCTTTTATTGTGTGTTGTTATTTACTAGCATTTTTAACTAAAGAGGCAAAGTAACAAAGAGCTTGAAGATATGCACAGTTCCCAGGCCCTGGATACAGGCTGGCAGCGTCAGACCGACAGAACTAAGACGTCGGAAGGGCAATCAGGAGGTGCTTGTGGCTGCGGAACACAGGTAGGAGCCTGGGAGTGGATGGCGAGGGAGAGAGGCACAGAGCCTCTGAAGGTGGGAAGAACCATGGAGCAAACAGAGTGTGGTCGGCAAAGATTAAAAGGGAAAAGCAGTACAGAGAGGCATTGGGAGATTAAGGGAGAGAGGAGGGCAAGGGAAAAAATGATTTTGCCTACAGGAGGACAAAAGGAAAAAAAAAATGGTTGCAGGGTTGATGGAAAGGGCTGACCCCAGAGCAGGAGAGAGAGGGTTTGGAAACTGAATCAGAGACTTAAGTTGGTTTGAAGTTGGTTCCAACTCTGGTGCCCCAGAAACTTAACGAGAAATGAGAGGATGGGAGATTGACAGCAAATGTTTAGTTGCACAAGAAAATTCAAAGTGAGTAAGTCTGCCTCAAAGTGGATCTAATCATTCTGGTGGTGTGTCACATAGCCACACCTACTCCGGACTTTGACCTAAACTAGGAGGAATTCTGTTCTGATGGCCTTTCCAGGTTCTCTCCAGCCTGACCGGTTTCCCACTTTCCCTTTCTTCCTTTGGATCTTCCATAGTTGCTCTGGGTAATGGACTAGGAGTCAGAATTCTGTATTCTAGTCCAGGATTTGCCACTTATTGGTGAGATTAGCTTAAGCAGGGAAACACTGGAGTTTCCGTTTCCTTTGTCTATAAAAGGGAGATAATAATATATTACTGATGAGCCTTACAGGATTTTTCTGAGAATTGAATGAGGAAGATAATGTGAATAAATGCTCTTAATAGATTATAATTGCTAGCTAAATAAAAGTTGGCATTAATAATAATTAATCAGTTAATATACCCTTACTACTCTCAGCAGGGGATTTGCCTACTGAGCTTTGGAGGAATATATATATATACATATATATATATTCACATACACATATATGCACATATCTTATTCTACTATTTGTGGGAATATTGCATACTCAGAGAGCAGATTTAATGGGGTAAAGGAACAAACACATTGCTCTATCAGCATTTCAGCTATTTCAGAGTCCAGAAGTGACCACAATACACAATTCAAGTGGTTAAAAAAAATCATGGATCAATTTCTGCCCTGTTCTTAGTAATGAATATCAATATCTTGCTTCTTCTAGACAGACTGTCAGCAGCTTCAGATATTTTTAAATGAGTTTTTTAAAATACATTTGCAAAGTCAATTATTTTGAATCTCATCCGAGGCAATTAAAAAACATCCTGACATTTAAGGTGATATTTTTTCCCAAGTAAAATAATTATAAATAATACTAATTATGAACAAATCATTCAGTTACTCTCCGTCTGGTTCAACCTTTAGGTTAATAAACCCATCCATTAAAATTCATCTTGCTCAAAGGACCAATTTGTTAAAAAAAAATAGCGACCTTTCACCATGAGTATGACTGATATTTTCTTTAACAATAATCAGAGCTGTCTTTCCCAGAAGAGTGTGGTCAAGAGGTACGTGTAGAAAGCTGGGGCATTTTTATGGCTTTCTCCATAATGTTTTCCAGATAGGTATAGACAACGTTGCTGACGTTGATGATAATGAAGATGTGATGATAATGTACAAAATTAAAACCGTCTTAAAGGAGATACCTGAAAGTCTCACAAAACCCAACAGTGTCATTGTTTATGTCAGAAAAAGTGTTTAGATATTCCCCTCTGCCTCTGGTGTTTCATACTTAACAAACATGTAGGGCAGGGATTTGCAAATATAGCCCAAGGGCCAAATCTGGTCTACCACCTGTTTTTTGAATAAAGTTTTATTAGAATAAAGCCCCGTCTGTTTTTATATAGACTATGACTGCATGTCTATTATAAAGGCAGAGTCAAGTAGTTACAACACAGATCAAATTGACCTATAGAGCCTGAAATATTATCAGGCCCTGATTAAAATTGTCTATTGTTTATAGTGTCATCTTTGAATTTGTATTAGCAACTATTATCTGAGCAGCATGTTGGAATTTATAAAGTCTGACCATGTATGCCGTAGCAGGTATTCTGCTTACTGAACTGAGGGAGCAATTGCAAACAATGGTCATTCAGTCCTTGGAACTTGGCCTCTGAAGACTCCTCAGTGGCCTTTAGAGAAACAGTAAGGAGAAGGCTCTCAAATGGTCGCACTGCCACCAGCTCTCTCTTCCACCTAGATGTAGACATTGCCAAAACGCAGTAGAAGAATCAAAACACTTGATACTCTGTTTCCTTTTTATCTGACCTTGGCCTGGGTGACCTTAACCTTGTCTTCTTTGTCCCCATTCTCATAACCAGCATTATAGTAATAAACAGAAAGAAAAGCAAAGTGCTTTGCAGTCAAGCTAAGCTAAGTTTTATTGCATCAACTCTAGTTTATCCATCTGCCTTGAAATCAGCCGAAAATGACAGAAAAATCTTTGCTTTTAGAAGTCACTGTCTTTTAAAAAGTTTGCAGATCCCCTTTTAATTTTATATTCATTCAAATTTATATGAAAATTATACCTCTGTCCCTAAGTTTGTGATATCTACTAGCTAAATAGGCCACAAGGAACTGGGTATCCAGAGGAAGAAAACCCGAAATAAAATCTTCCCTTTGGGATCCATAGTATACAACAACAGCTGTTTGTAGAGATCCAAGATCTTCTTAATCTTATATTTTCATAGAAAGGGGTGACAGATAAAATGAGAGAAATAAAAATAATAATTGTCTACAATGAGCTTTTCCTGGTGATTCCAAGTCAAAGATAAAGACTTAAACAATTGAATGAATTCGACTTTCCATTCAAACAACTTTTGAGTCTCTACTCTTCCATGCAGTGCTAGTGTGTAAGGAGTATCACATTGACTAAGATCCAGATTTCTCTGGGGAATGACTTATTAGAGAACCAAACGTGCATATGTGGTTATAAGACACATTAGAATTGAGCAATGTGATAGGAGTTAGATAAAATCCACATGCTTAAAAGAGAAGTTAAATTCCTTGCTGGACAATCACAGAAGATATAGAGGAAATGGCACTGGAAATAGAGCCAAGTCGTTGAGCAAAGGCTAAGGTACGTATGCGTTCAGAAAATCATCCATTGCATGTGGAGCACATGGTTAACCGGGGATAAGGGAAGACAGGGTAGGTAAAGCATGTCAGAACCAGATTCTAGAGAGCCTTGGATTATAGGTTAAGAAGTTTGGTCTTTATGCTGTAGATGGTGAAACCAATTAAATATTTGCGTGCAGGAGAACTCCATGATGGAACCTCTGATTTGGAAAAGAGTTTCCTGGATGTTTGATAAGAATTTGAAAAAGGTCACCAGTTAGAGGCCAGGTGAGAAAGTAATATCTTCTCATTGTGCTCTCATGGAAAGACCACTAGCCTATCCTGACCCCTTGTATTGCAGGTTAGAGCCCTGGCTGAGGGCTTTTTGAGGGCATTTATTTAATGGCATGCCAGTGGCATTTACTCATAAAACCAAAAAGCCATTGGGGCCAGAAATAGGGGTTTTGGTTACTTCCCCAGACAGGATGCAGTTCGGGTGATTATACACATGAATCATCGAGGTCGGGAAACAAATCCTCCATAAACACACAGCCCTCCCCTTCAAGCCCAGTGACTCATGGCTTTTTCAGTTTGATCCATGGAAGGCTCTGGAGTCCCGGCAGAATTTGAAGTATGATGTTAAATCATAAATCTTTAGCATTCATAGTTACAAGAGAAACATTTCTATTCATTCTTTCAATTGTTCAAACAATAAGCATTTATTGACTTCCTACTCTTGTAGGCAAAAAGAATATAGTGCTATCACAGTTCCTGCTCTAAAATATCCCCCAGTTTAATTGGTAAGACAGATATTACATGAACAATAAGGAGAGTATCCCATAAGTATTATAATAGAGAAATGCAAAGAATACTAAAGGGTCAGAGGAAAACCTATAACTGCTTTGGGAGAGAAGAGATGACATGGGAGTTGGATCATAAATAATATCCCTGAAGGGAGATCAGTCAAATAGAGCAAGAAGATCAGGGGTAGGGAGAAGGGAGGGAAAAGGAAGGTACTGAGGAAGATGGGTCAAATTATATCATGTTCACATACAAATGTGACTTAATGCATCCCACTATTATGTATAACTGTAGTGCCCCAATAAAAAAAACTTTATGGTACAGTAAAAAGAGAATAGCTACTTATCACTCTTCATTAATTAATTCAACAAGTGCTTACTAAGCACCTACTATGTGCCAGGCACTATCCTGGATGTGAGATTTCATGCTTTTGTGGAACTTATATTCTATTGAAAGGACCCAGATATCGAACATAGATGGGAAATAACCAAACAAATCTCTCCTCTCGGGGCGTTTACATTCTCATATAGGAAATTTTCAGAGAACAGCAACTAGCACCTCATTCCAAGCAAGAATAATGTGTGCAAACAAAAAAATTAGATGAAGCATGAATCTAGAGCTCTAGGAAAGAATGGAGAAAGAACCTCAGGTTTGGGAGCACCCAATATGACAAGAGGGGTTATTAATAGACCTGGATTAGGGTGTACAAACTGCCCTGCACTCTTTGGCTGCAGTGGACAGTCACAAGGTGGATACCATTGTTACATGGAAAGTCATAGGACCACGTCCCCAGACATTGCAACTGCTGCCTCTGTCAGGCAAATGGAGCAGGTAATTCAAGGTTTTGAGTACAGTGGTTTGGACTCATTGATAATTTTTCTGTCCCTTTAATCTGACTGCGCTGCCATGGCTCAGGGCCATGAAGATAAAAATCTCATAACACTGGACACCTTCTTGCTTAAATAATATTCAGGTCAAATTCTGTAACAGCCAACTCTGGCTTGGAGTCACACTTGATTGTCATTTTATCGGGTTGTCTAAAATAACCAGGTCATGAGGTGGTTATTGTTATGGTCCTCATTGGAATGGGATTTGACCTATATAAGCAAAAGAACTAGGACAGAAATAGCTCTTCAGCCCATTGCAGTCTTGGAGAAATTCAGTATAAGCAATCGCAGAATCACAGAGCTGGAAGAGGCTCGAGGTGACTTAAGGTGATGCTGGTACCTGCCTCTGGGCAGATATATGTCTGCCTGGAAAGTTAATATAAATTCTAGAACTCATTATTTTTACAAATGCTTAAAAAAGCACCTATTCTGAATAGTATAGTTCCCTTCAGGGCAGTAATACTGCCTAGCCTTGGGCAAAACATCTCTGAACCTTCCATTTTATAGTAGACCTCAGAACCTATAGCATATTCTTTTAATATACTTAGTGGGAGAAAATGATTGTCTTTGGAGGTTGTTTTGTGTTTTCAAAAATCACCAAGTGCTGTATCCAGTTGGTCCAGCTGGATGAGACCATTTTTTTTTTATTAAAACTGAATTTAAATACAGCAGTAAAATTGTGAGCTGATGTTTTTGTTTGCTTCATAACTGGTTCAAAAGGGACTTACCAGAAATTGCAAAAGTAATAAGTATGTATTCTCCCAGAAGGCAATTTGCGGTATATGGGCACTAGTAAGTTGTGCTATTTCTCACTGTGCTTGGTGGGCTACCTCAGGTCAAGGAGCATGCCTGGTTTGTCTCCAAATACTGGCCTCCTACAGAAGCAGGTGCATGTCTGGGTGTATTTGATAAGTGAATGAAAGAATAATAAGGTCATTACTTTATAGTCATGTCATGAATTATTTGTCCATTTTGATTTTTTTTTTCATCAAATGTGAATCCCATGATCAGCTTTAAACTTTGAGGCTAATTAGCCAGCAAAGAGCAAGGGAAGCAGTCTTTGGAGGATGGAACAGCTGTCCTGGGAAGAAAGTTTTGGTTCTATTAAGCAATCATGAGTAGGATGGGAGGCTTCAGGATAGGGACTGAAGCTTGAATCTCCGTCTTTAAATATAAGGCTTGAACTAGAAGACAGGAGGAATTGCACTTGAGAAATACAACCTAGAGTGGCTGCTTTGTGCCTACGTGAACATGCATTTGGTAGGAGATGTTTCTAAGGTCTTAATGTTAGTCAGGACACATGTGCTTATAAGTGACTGGAAGCTTGATTTAGCTCAGGCCAAAAAAAACCAACAACAACAAAAAAAACAAACGAACTCTAGGAAGGGCTGGGATACATCAGTCTCCTGAAATTTCCAGAACTGGGACTCTGACTCTTCCTTCCACTTTGTTCTTGGTTTCTCTCTCTCCAGGTGAGCTTTATTCTCTTAGATCTGCTTCCTCCAGGAGGCGGGAGAAGTTTGCGGCACCTTTAGGAAGTCCTCTGAGCCAGCAAAATATGATAATGTGACAGGCAGCTTCTATTAGAGCCACAAGGCTGGGCGGGGAAAGGGTCAGATCCCCCAAAGAAAGGTTGCCATACTGTACAGTCAAAATAGAATGGAG
Organism: Geosciurus inauris; assembly: GCA_004024805.1. Classification (NCBI taxonomy): domain Eukaryota; kingdom Metazoa; phylum Chordata; class Mammalia; order Rodentia; family Sciuridae; genus Geosciurus; species Geosciurus inauris. Next base: position 117,500 of record PVHX01003157.1, read on the forward strand.
CCCTGCTAGAACCTGCCTTCACCTTTGCCGTTTACTCCCACCCTATTTCTTGCTGCTCTGTGCACATCATTTAGTATATTTCTGCTTTCCTTTCAAGACCCTGTCCAACTTTGCTTCCTGTGAGATCTGACTGCCCAGGCAGCACAATCCCTTCCTGTCTTTGCTCTGCACCCCAACCCCACCTGAGTCAGCAGAATGCAATTTATTATGGTGCTCATCATGGTTTCTTTACAGGCTTTTCTCTCCCCCCATGAGACTGGGAATTCTTCAAGGGCACTAACTACCTTAATCAATTTGGTGTTATTTTATTTATTATATATTTATTAATTGCTGACAGTCTACCATGTGCCAGGTTTTGGGGACTGAAAGAGAAGTAAGATAAGATTCCTGTTCTCAAGGTGATCAAGGTCAAGTGGGAAACATGATAAGCAGATATTTGCAGTCCAATAGTGTGATGAGTGCTGGGTGCTATGGGAAGACCCAGAATAGTTCCTTCTGGAAGTAAGGATGCTAGAGCCCAGAAGTTCCAGAGGAGGAAAGGGGCCTGTGCTGAGTCCTGCTGAATGTGATCGAGCCTGGTTGGATGGGGAATGGGAAGAGGGGCATTCTTTGCAGTGAGAACAGCACATAGGGAGGCCAGTGAATGCTTGAAAGTGCAACATCACCAAAGGCTTGTGTTTGGGAGGGATAGACAAGAGGCACAGGAAATGATTGGAAGACAAGAGAGTTTCCAATAAAGTTCCAATAAATTTCCACTAATTTGATAGTGTGATGTATGTGGAATATTTGAAAAGATTAGGATCACCATGAGTTTATTCTGGAAATCTCTCAGAGTATCTGGGTTTTGATTCACTTCATGAATTGACAGTGCTAAGTCTGAAATCAGACAGTCTGGGTTTCAATCTCACTCTGTCAGGTATGAGGTTGGTGATAGTTTCTCAATGTCTAATTTCTACTTTATAAAATGAAGACATCAACATCCATCTCTCAGAGTTATGCAGAGGATAAAATAAGGCATGTAACAAAGTATTTAGGAAACTCTAAAGCATTGTACAAATAAATTATTCTTTAAATCTGTTTATTTCTGTAAAGTAGATAATTCTTCATTGACAAGGGTACTTGGAAAATAGGAAAAGATGTATAAATAGACAAATGGAAAGATGTAATATTTACATTAAGAAATATGTTAATTTTATACACTGGCTAAAAATTTTGGTTAATGCTATTGCAAAACGTGCAACATACTAACAAGATGACTGCAGGTTTTATACATATCTGATTCTGGAGACAGGGTAGAAAAACACTACTCTAGGGTAGGCAGTGAGACTCAGGTGAACATGTGACATGCTAGGGGTTCAGCAGCTTGGATGTTCTGAGTATAAAGTGTTCTCCCTAATAAGCAGAGTACGTTCTTATAGACAGAGATTTCACTGGTGGATTTCCTCTTGTGATAAAATTCTAAACAGGTACAACATGCTCTGCAATGTCTCTGTTCCTTCTCTGTACACGATGATAAACAACAGTGGCATTTTATTTATTTATTTATTTATTTTTAAAGAGAGAAAGAATACCATTTTATTTTGCAGCAATTAAGTGTAAGTCCTAGGTCACTACATACTCCTATAAGTGATTTTCTCCTTCCTTGTCTTGGGTGTAATTCCTTGTTTCTCAAATTTTGTTCCCCATTTTTTTAAATTTATTTTTTCTAATTAGGTATACATGACAGCAGAATGCATTTTGATTCATTGTACACAAATGGAGCACAACTTTTCATTTCTCTGGTTGTACGCAATATAGAGTCACACCATATGTGCAGTGATACATATACCTAGGGCATTGTTGTCCATCTCATTCTACCATCTTTCCTGCCCCCATGTTCCCTCCCCTCACCTCCCTCCCCTTTGACCAAAGTTTCTCATTATGGATCAACATCTACTTACCAGAGAGAACATTCAGCCTTTGGATTTTTGGGATTGGCTTACTTCGCTTAGCATGATACTCTCCAACTCCATTCATCTACCTGCAAATGCCATAATTTTATTCTCTTTTAATACTGAGTAATATTCCATTGTGTATATATACCACAGTTTCTTTATCCATTCACCTATTGAAGGGCATCTAAGTTCGTTCCACAGTTTAGCTGTTGTGAATTGTGCTGCTATAAACATTGATGTGGCTGTGTCACTATAGTATGCTATTTTTAAGTCCTTTGGGTATAGACCAAGGAGTGGGATAGCTGGGTCAAATGGTGGTTCCATTCCAAGTTTTCTAGGGAAACTCCATACTGGTTTCCAGATTGGTCACACCAATTTGCAGTCCCACAATGGTGGCATTTTAAAATCACACTCAGAAAAGTGGTTGTAGAGAAGAGTGATTCCTTTATATTCTGTGTGAATTGGTCTTATACTCTGGACAGGTGTGGGAAAAGGCAGAGAAGTACATCCAAAAGAGTGATCTGCCAAAGGAATCTGGACTCTTTTGAGTGCATGTCAAAGGCTGTGTGTGAAGCACTAAAATGTAATCGACACGGTACAGATAATCTTTCGTTCCATGTGTTCTTTCAGTTCTCTTGTGAGCAGAATTTCTTGCTTGTCTCTTGCATTCCCCACTGACACCAGCACTGAGCTGAACATTACAGCGGTGAATGGCTGCAGTGCTCTTCCAGGAGGCTGGCAGTGAAGAGCATGAATGAGACACTAGAGCTTTGTCACTTACTCTTGCTCATGGATGAATCAATGCAGAGAACCTAGATGTGGAGACCCAGAACTCCTAGGTATAGGTCAACGTCATGACCAGTTGATACTCTTGTCTCTGCAACCATTATTCCATCCACCTGGATCTAACTCTGCCAAACGCATGTAAGGAAGGAGAATGTGGTTCCTTTCTTGGAACAGCAGGTCCATGAGATAAGGAGGCATTCAGACAAGTTTAAGAAATGCTGAGTATGTCTCCATTATAGAAACAAAATACACTTGAGCAGATCTGAGGCGCATTTGAACTTGGATTTCCCAAGGTTGACTTTACAACTGTTTTAATTTGTAATACTCATTAGCATCTTGAGCACCTCTTATTTGCAGATAGCAGGAAAATGCTGTTCTTAGAAAAGTCTCAGTAAATAAAAAGATGTATTGAAGGTTGAAGTCCATGCCTTAGGTGAAAAAAAAGTAGGACATGGCTTAGATAACCTTTGTAAATAGGGAATACATGTTTACTATCCCAAGGGTTCTTTTTAAAGCCCCTTCTTTATTTAATTGGAGGTCTGTGGGGAAGGAGAGCTGAAATAGGCGATCAACATTTGAGTCCATTCATCCAAAAACATTCTACTTCTAAAATTAAATTTTAAAAAATTCCTCTTTTCCATTAGACTCAATAGATCTCATGGAAAATCCCTTGAAAATGTTGAAACTGAGACTTCCTCTCTCTTCCCTTTGCCTTTTGCCTTTTCTTAAAAAGAATGAGGATGGATTTGATTTATAACTTTCATAGTTTGTATTTTATGAGACCCTCTGGAAACCTACCAGCCAAAGGAAAAAGTGATTACTAGTAGTTTAAACAGTAATCACAGGAAAATTTTTTCCTTTCTTTCGACCTTTCTTTACTCTGTGATCGTGAGCCATATCTTAAATAGAACCTTCCAGTAAGTGCCAAGATTGTATTTTCTTTCCATGGACTCTCCAAAGTATTTTTTCTTCCTGCCTACGAAACAGCCAGGAAGACATCAAGCAATGGGATCAACTTCACTTATCACACATAATATTTTGTATTTCCTCTAAGGAGCTTCTCTAGATCAGCTTTCTTCTCCTGTAATCACTAATTCCCTCAGCATCTCTTCAGAATTTATTCAACTCATAAGGTATTTTTTAACAGATAGTGACGTAATCCAGTGCCACCAATCTCTCTTTATTCACCCATGTGTTTTCTCTGCTAATGAAATTAAGAACATTGGAGGCAAGTACAGTGTATTTGATTCTCTCATACTGTCTTTGGAGTCTCACATGCAGTGTTCTGTGGAGTAGGCATGTGTTTATTTGAATTGGTTTAAGAATAATTTACATGGAGTGAATGTGAGGACAACTACTTATTTCCTGGGTTTTGTATCGGTATGATCAAAACATGAATATTGGAGCCTGCCTAACCTGAGTTCAGATCCCAGACCAAAAATATCAGTAATATCTATGCTCTTGATCAGGTTACTTATCTTCTCTTGACTTCCGTTTTCTCGTGTACATAATGGTAATGTTTTGTCAATGTTTCCTTGTTTTTTAAATGTTTTTATTTGAGCTTTATAGTTATACATAATAGTGGGGTTCATTTTGACATATCATATATGCATGTAATATAATTTGCTCCATTTTAATTCCTAGCACTTCCCCTTTCTCTCCCATCATGTTCCCCTTCCACTACTCTACTGATATTCCATTTTTTATTTTTAAATTGGTGCTTTATAGATATACATAAAAGTGGAATTCACTATGATGTAGTCATACATGTACATAGTGTAATTTGGTCAATTTCTTTCCACAGTTCCTCCCCTTCTCCATCCCTTTTCCCTCCCACTGAATTTTCTTTCTCTATTTCACTGTTCTTCCTTCTATTTTCATGGATCCTCCACTTAGTTAAATACCTTATTTCTCTCTAGCTTCCACATATGAGAAAAAAACACTAGACCCTTGACTTTCTGAGTCTGGCTTGTTTTACTTAGCATGATGTTCTCCAATTCCATTCATTTACCAGCACATGACATAATTTTGCTCTTCTTTATAGATAAGTAAGACTTCATTGTCTATGTATGCCACATTTTCTTTATCCATTTGTGTGTTGAGGGGCACACAAAAGTGTAGTCTGGTTCCATAGTTTCATAATTGTGAATTGCCCTGCTATAAATATTGATGTGCCTGCATCACTATAGTATGCTGATTTTCTTTCTTTGGGCTAAACACCAAGAAATGGGATAACTGGGTTCATTCCTAGTCTTTTGAGGAATCTGTATCTATATTTTCTTAAATTCTAAGTGAGCAATAGACATTTAGGTTCAGTTTTCAAACAGTTATGAGTTTGAATCTCATCTCTGCTTCTTACTTTTGACATCATCTTGAGCAAATAAGTTAACCTGTCTGAGCCTCATTTCCCTAATCTGTGAGATGGGGTCCACAGTATGATATATCTCATGCAGTGGTTTGGATTAAATTAAATAATATGAAGAAAACTCAGAACAACACCTGACAAGCAATCAATGTTAACTATTACTATAGATGAGCACCTAGCATATCTGATGCCCATGGGCTCAAATAAATTTTCATTCTCTCTCCTGCTAATTCTCACCTTTAAAACTGTTACCACATTAGAAGCATTTTGTAGATCTGTTGGCTAAGGAAATTTAATGTAGAACTTTCACTGCACAAATGGCATTCGGACAGTTGTATGTATCCCACATGGCACCAAATTCTTTGGGAGGAAAGAGAAGATAACAAATCATTTGGATTTTAAAAAGCTTATGTTCTCAAAGTGTGGGCAGGAGATGTTTTATATTGAACACAGCCATTTTGTGTCATGTTGATTTCCTCAGGATATGAATCAGAGAGAAAGAACCAAAGTCTTGTCCCAGGAAGAAAGGGGAGGACTGGCAGAGGAGTTTTCACTGGTAAGGCAATCTACACACTTGTCCTTTTCATAATGAATCATGGTCTATGATACATTTCATAGCAATGTCTATGAGTTTCCAAATCTGGAATTAGACATGTCAGCCAAATAAGGGAGAGAAAAGAAAAAAGCTTCATCACCATCTAGTTACCATTCACAGAGTTCTCGAAGTGGAACTTCAAGAAAGTGACTCTCCTAGCACCCCACTTTTAGTCATAGCTTTAAACCCATTAAGAAAGAGAATTAGCTCATCACTTTCAAAATATCTTCAGCAGAGGAATTCAACAGTGTTTTCCAATAATCAGCTTTAGTGTTCCAGGAAAACTAACAAGTCTTGTCTTCTTACTCTCTTCCCTTCATTTTGTATCTGTTGCTGTGAGTGGAGGCTCTCTACTCTTTTGTCACTTTCATATGCTCTGACTCAAGCTTGTTTTAAAATGACACTGTAAAAAATTTTAAGTTATTAAAGCTTATTTTTACTTTTTCTAACAAGGAAATCCCAACTTATTGAAAAAGCTCTCTTATGTCAATTTGTCTAGACTTCAGATCATTTGAGGTGACTGTTTGGAGGATGTTCCCCAGGTATTCTAATAATAGAACCCAAACCATCAACATTTTGTGATACTCACTTGGGTATCCCCAGTACTTAGTGTCACTAAGGTACATTACAGAAGCTTGAAATGTTGACTGAATGGATAAATATGGCCATATTTGTATAACTTTTCATGCTTTATGGAAAACTTTAACTTCCTCAAAACATCCTGTCTGAGGTTTCTTTTTATTTTTACCTGTTTCCATTACCAAAATTTTACCCTTGGTTAGAAAGACACTATATGTCAGAGAGGAACCCTGAACTTGTCTCTGGTTCTCAGTCACATAAAGTTACTGACTTACTCTGAACATTTTCTAAGCAGACCTACTAGTGTTCTGACAATGTAGACCTCAATACTCAACCTCACACTCAGTGATGAGGAAAAGGGAGAGGGTGCAAGCCAGTTCCAACAAGTATTTGTTTTATCGAAATCTTATGATATTTTTTAATTGTAAAATGTAATTTGGTCATAGTTGGCTTTTATTCTTTTCTGACATTGGACTCTAATTCCCGTTGCCTTTCTACAAACTCATCATTTTTCACATGATATCCCTACATTTTGTTCTGAATGTTAAATATTTTTAGCAAATAATATCTACATCTTGGTGCCTGGATTAAATGATGAGTGGTCAGTGTAAGGGCCTAGTGATGTGATTCATGCTGCTCTAAGACTTCTTCAGTGCAGAAATCAATACTCTTGGAGAAAAAAGAATGCTTTTATACTGTTGGTGGAATTGTAAATTAGTATAACCATGATGGAAATCAGTATGGAGTTTCCTCAAAAGACTAGACACGGAACCACCACATGACCCAGCTATACCACTCCTTGGTATTTATCATAAAGAATTAAAATAATCATACTTCAGTGATACATGCATATCACTGTTTACAGCAGCACAATTCACAATAGCCAATTTAAGGAACCAGCCTTGGTTTCCATCAATGGATGAATGGTTAAAGAAAATGTAGTATGTGTACACAGTGAAGTTTTATTTAGCCATAAAAATGGAATTATGTCATTTGCAGGAACATGAATAGAACTCAAGATCATTATTTGATGTGAAATAAGTCAAACTCATAAGGTCAAGGGTTTTATGATTTCTGTCATATTTGAAAGCTAAAGAGGGAAAATGAAAAGAAAGGCATTGTAAGGAGGCAGGGATCTCATGAAAAATCAAAGGGCGATCAGCAGAGGAAAGAGACAGGCAGGAGGGAAGGGAGAGGGGGAGTGCTAGGGAGTGATATTAGCCAAATTATACTGTTAAATTGTGTGTATGAATGAATAACAACAAATCCCATCATTATGTACAATTATAAGGCACCAATAGAAATTCGTAAAGAAAAGAGTAAAAGAAATCCATAATCTTTACTGTTCCTTTCACTGCATCACCTTGAGTTCAAAGTTAGATGAAGGTGGGCCTTAGTAGATCAGAGTTACAGTGTCTCTTACATTGAGCCCTTGAAGGCAGAAGCAGAAATGTGTAAAATCCCATCCCTAAGGGTTGGCACTGAACAGGTATTTAATACATGTTTATCACATTGAATTGATACCTATAAGAAAATTTAAAGAATTTGAGACTTGGTTATAACTTTGCCCGTAATAATGTGGCCTTAGGTCACTGGGCTTCTGCTCTGTCATCTGTAAAATGAGATCCCTGCCTACTTTTAAAGGACTAGTGAAAATGTGAGAGTCCTAGGAGATTGTGCCTTAAGGAAAATCTGTTTTAGACAAGATGATGCTTGAGCCTTTGAGTAAATAATTTACAAACTGATGGGTTTTATGTGAATAATCAAAGCAAAGGGGCTCTTGTGACCTATGTCTGGATTAAAATTTTTGATTAGTAAGTCATTTTCTGACAAATTCCTTCAATTTCTAATATCTCATTTTCCCTGAGTTCACATTCCACTGTGGTCATCTTTACTGTTGAGATGGAATTGTGAAGATATGTTGAGAAATGGTTGGTTAAAATCTGGATTCATAAATCTCAGCAGGAAGAGCCTAGAGCCAAGCAGCTCAGAGCATTGTGAAATCAGTTAAATTAGTCTTCTTGAATATGGGAGTAGTCTGCCACTTTGTCATTAATCTGAGGCAGAATGCCCAGAAAGAGTATTTCATAAAAGTTAGTGCAGGAGGGAAGTCATTGTTGGGTGCTGGATGGCCTAGCAAATTAATTGCATTTGTCAATGAAAGGAATCTGTACTTTCATGTTACCTTGTTACAAAAGTTGTGGTAAACTTGCATATGAACAATTTTGCTTCATCAGTGGTTCACAAACCTGAGTAGGCATCAGAATCACCTGGAGGACTTGAAGAATCATAGATGGCTGAGTACTATCCTCAAAGTTTCTTATATAAGTCTGGGGTAGGGTGGAGGCCAACAATTTTCAATTATAACAGGTTCCCAGGTAGTGCTAATGCTGCAGGTACAGGGGTCACACCTTGAGAATATTGTGCTCCTCGATTCTCCTTAAAATTTCCAAGGCTGGAAAAAATAAACTTTTGGTGGACTGCTACTCTTTTCTGAGACTAATGAAATGGGACTTAGATATCAGTGGCACAAACCACAAGCAGATATCTATGGGTCACAGAGTTTGTGCTGAACTACAATGAACATTAGAAAAAGTCAGAATTATTTTGTTTTCATTTTTAAATTAATTTATCCTTATTTATTTTTAAAAAATCAATCCTTCTACTTCTTTGTGACTTTGTAGGACACATTAGTATGATCTATTCAAAACTTATTTTTGAGTCATCTGAAAATATGAGTTTTTTTAGTTGTTGATGAACCTTTATTTCTGTTTATTTATATGTAGTGCTGAGAATTGAACCCAGTACCTCACACATGCTAGGCAAGTGCTCTACCACTGTGCTACAACCCCAGCCCTGAAAATATGTTGACCGAATTTTAAAATAGAAATGAGGGAAACTATATCTCCGTTTTCTTTCAGGCTGTCATTCTAGGTTGTTATCTCTTTGCCAATGAATGGGCATGCATTCAGTTGTCCTGCCTTCTTGCTTTGTAATCTAATTAGATACTGGACAATAATTTTCTATGAAGCTATTTTAACTTAAGTTCTTATTTCATACCGACACAATGCTATCAATTCAGATTCTTTCCTTGGAAGCCCATTTCATTTCATTCAATTCAGCTCAGCACTCAGTAAATTCACACGAAGAAAGCACTATTGTAGGGGCTTAGAAAAAGATGTGACCCAGACAGACACCAGTCCCTGCCCTTGCAGAACCTACATTCTAGCAAAGGAAGACACATAATAAACATAATACATACATCAATATGTTATATTCCTGGTAGAAGATGCTATAGGAAAAAGGAAATTAAAACAGGATAGTGAGGTTCCAGGCTGGCTGGCAGGGGAAGGTTGTGTGCACAGTTGCCATTTTAAATAGGGGTACCGTTTGAACAAAGACCCGAAGGAGCTGAGACCACAAGTGTACACCTGGGGGAGAGTGTCACAGACAGAGAATACAGCCCGTGTAAATGGCAGCAATATGCTAACCTGTTAAGGAAGAGCAGGGGTCAGTGTGGCTGAAGTAAAGAATGCAAAGGGATGGTATGAGGCCATAGAGAAAACAGAGGCAAGGAGAAGACCATAAAAGCCTTTATGGGACACTGAAAGAAGACTTGCGCTTAATATAAGTAGAATGGGGGTCACTGCAAGATATTGAGGAAGAGCTGACTTTTTAAGAAGGATCTGTTGGGAAATTATGTTGATACTAGACCGAAAGAGCAAGAAGCTGAGAGGCAGTTAGGATACTATGCCAGTAACCAAAGCAGTAGATGATGTAGCTCAGCCTATGGGTTGGTCAGTGGTGGTGGTGGAAAGTCGTCTGATTCCAGCTCTATTTTGAAATTAAAACTCAACAGAATTTCATGATAGATTGAATGTAGAGCATGAGTGAACAAAGGAAGCTGAGTTTTGGCTTTGGCAACTGGAAATATGACATTTCTATTGACTGAGATGGCTATCGGGAAAGTGTATTGTAGGAAATACTGGGATTTTGGTTTTAAACACACTGAATTTGAAATGGCCATCAGACACCTGATTGTAGAGGTCAAGTTAGGTGGGGCTTGTAGGAGAATTGTGTGTGTGTTTGGGCTAAAATAAATGTAGATTTAGAGGTCATCAGTATGTTGGTTTTACAAATTGTGAGGCTAGATAAGATTATCAAGTGCATGGATGTAGATAATAAAGAGAAGAAGACAGGGTGTCAGCCCTGTCTTCCATGGCATTATAATGCCATGCTTCCATGGCATTATAAAGGCAAGAAAAAGAAAGGAATCATCAGGGAAACACCAAGGAGATATCATTAAGGTAGAAGGAAAATTAGGAGGGCTCAGTGCCCTAAAACCCAAGATAAAGAAGTGTATCAAGTAGAGGGAATTGAAAAATAATGCCAAATGTTACCAATAGATCCGGTAAAAGCAATACTCAAAATGGTTCATTAAATTTCACAACTAGGCATCATTAGTGATCTGAGCAAGAACAAAATGGACTAGAACAGGGATGGTTAATGTCTTGTTTAAGTAGCTTAAAGAGAATGTTAGCAGGGAAATGAAAACTGACAAAAGGCCAACTCATGAGGTTCCTGCAAAAGGAAGCAAAGAAATGGGATGGAAACAGATAGGGTAAGTAGAGTCAAGCTAGGGAATCTGTTGTTTGTTTTTGGTGAGAGAAATTACTGTATGATTGCATGCTGATGGGAATGTTCTAGAAGAGAGGAACAGATTAATGTTCTAGGAAAGATAAAAAGAGTTCCTTAAGCAATTTTGTTGGATTGGCAAATAGTGATAGTGTCCAGTGTCCAAGTGGAAGAGTTGGCTTTGGAGAGGAGAGTGGATATTTTCAATGATAGTAACTGCCACGTCTAGGGTACCAATACTGCTGGTAGGGAATTTTGATGTAATGTTGAGACCCTGTATAAAGTACCTTTTGATGTCTTCAGTTTCCCTAGAAGTAGGAAATATTATCTCCTAAAATCTCAAAAATTGATCAAAATAAAATAAGGTCTGAGTATATGCCTGTACAAGTATTTATTGAAAAAATAAAATGAAGCCAAGTATAATACAAAAAATATGCCATAATGCTCCATTTCAGAAATTTTTTAAAGGAACCACTTGACTGGGGTTCTGAAATATGGATCTCATGTCTTTTCAACTAAAGACTCTGCCAGGTAAATGTTTCTCTATCATGTTTAGATGTTCTTCATTGCTCCCCTAATCTTCAAGTTCATTCACAATCAGGAGTGTTTGTATAGAAAGTTTTTACTTTCCAGTTCTATGTGAACCAATGTCTGTACCATTCTGTAGTTATTAAATGTTTGTAATTTCCATGAGAACATTCCTCTAGCCATCCTTGCTCTCCAACAAGGTGGCTGATCACTACCATCTTCTCAGGGATATCGCTTTGGCACTGTGTAGAAATTGGATGGAAGTTGGATGCAGTTCTTAAAGAGTTATAAATAGGAGTTTTGGCTATTCTTATTTATGATAAGTTTATAAACTTAAATCAGAGATAGGAAGTACCCCTTTGATTTAAGAAAGAGACAGTGGACCCCTTAATCTAAATTCCTTCTTTGGGGCAAAACAGAACAAACAACAACAAAAACTACCCTAGTGAACAAAAGGATTTAAACTACCCTACTTGAACAAAATTTATAAAAATTTTGTAAAATTTATAAAAGTTTTAAGGATTTAAACTACCCTACTTGAACAAAATTTATAAAATACAGCTCAGGAAGCCACTGCACAAATGCTTTGCAATGATGATAATTGTCTTAGTTTGAGCTACTATAACAAAATGCTATGAACTAGGTGGTTGATAAACAATAGAAATTTATTTTTCGTGGTTCTGGAGTCTGGAAGTCCGAGATCAGGGTTTCACCTGGGTCACATTTGGTTAGGGCCCTCTCTGGTCACACACTGTCCACTTCTCATTGTATCCTACGTGGTGGAAAGAGGGCAAGAGAACCCTCACAGGTTCCTTTCATAACCACACTAATCCCATTCATGAGGGCTAACTTTCCCTCAAAGCTTCCACCTCCTCATGCCATCACTTCAAGGTTTAATATTTCAATATATGAATTTCAGGTAGACACAAACGTTCAGTCCACTGCAATAACAAAACATAAAATATAGATATTTAAAAATACTTTTGGAATTCCTTCACAGTAGTGCTCAAGCTAGTTTAAAGCAAAAGAGGAATCACCGTAATATTGAACTCAAAGGGTGAGAGGGGAAATGAAATGAGATTATCCACGTAAAATATTTATCACAGTTCATGGCTCATGGTAAAAGTTCAATGAATTGTTACAATAGGTATAAGGTGACAAGGTTCCTTTGGAAAGATCCAATAAGGTTGTCAAAATTAGTGGACTGTTTTCAGTTAGCTGTGTTTGGGTTTGGGGGGTGGACAGAACAGAAGGTGTCTACAGCCAACATGACTTTATTGAGAACCAAGATTTCATAGCAGAACCACATAAGGGCAAGGTGAACAAGAACACAATCGCTCAGCTTTTCTGTGCCAAGCACTATAGTAATCATCTTATTAGATACACATTTTATTTAGTTCTTATGATAGCCCTGTACAATAAGTTGTATTAACCCAATTGTATGGATGAAGAAATTGAGTTGAGGAGAAACGATTAAGTGTTACAAAGGGAAAGCTCTCTGCAAATTGTTAAGTAAATTAGAAGACTGACCCTATCTACTAAGCTGCCCATAAAAGAGCAAAATCCTCACCAAGGTCACTGTGGGATTTGATTCCTAAGCCCCTAGTCTTCCTTTCACTATACAGTTATTGAATTGCTCATCTAAATCCAAACCAAACTCAAATGCAAGTCACTGACTTGGTCAGAATCAAGGAGTCAGCTTACTTTGCTGTTGGTCCTGCGACTCAGCTCCTGCTTCTGAACATGCATGTGCAGAGAGATGGCTCATTCTTTGTTACTGACACAGGTGGAGGATGAAAGGGAAAGCAAACGTTTTGTCTGACGAGAGGGAATCCTCTTCCGTTCCATAAGATTAAAGTTTAGTTTCCTTGGAACTTGAATGTTTCCAATTCAAATTAGTACTGTTCTGGTCGATTAAAAACAGAACATTCCTTCCCTTTTCCTACAGAAACTCCAAAATGGAAGGGCAGAGGGAGTCAGAGAGAGAGAGAGAGAATGAGAGAGAGAGAGAGAGAGAGAGAGAGAGATCAACCCAATTCTTTTCTACTCAGAAGAAAACAACATCAATTATAAGAATAACTCCTTTTTTTAAAGAGGAAAGCCACATTATAGAAGCTTGGTTTTGATAATTCTTTGGGAATTTTCATATCCCTTTTGTATATGGCAATCAGTTCTAAGCACTAAGCAGTTTCATTTATGAATGAAGAATAGATTGCCGGGCAGTATAACTTACGGACATGTTGTTTCACATTTGAATTTATTCTAGAATAAGAAATGAATCAACACAAACAATTTGAAAACCTAACAGAGAAATGGCAAATCTTCAATTCTTAACCCTTTTTTTTGTTGTTTTATTTTGTTTTGTTTTTGCCTTAAGATGTGAAAAGATAAAGTCTTCGCTCAGCCTATACTTGGCCTCCTGAAATAGAAAAAATGACACCAGGGCATCACAATTTCTTTTTCCTTTCCTTTCTATAACCTGGGGCACAGGTAGGGTGGAATGGGGAGTTCTCAGGAAGGGAAGGGAGAAAAGTAACACCTAGATTTCTGTTATGAGTTTATTATGAAAATATCTATGTGTAAATATATGAAAGGTTAACTCACCCACACCACCGCACCTCCCCACTCTCCATCCCCTGCCATACACACACTTTTCAACAGTGAAAAAGTTGTTCATCCATGTCCTCAAAGGCCAGTTTAGAACAGGAGAGGTTTAGGGACATTTCAGCATAGAACTTAAGGTCTAAAAGAGAAGCTAAAGATAGAAATTAGCTAATAAGAAGAACTGTCAGTTTTTTTCTCCCCAAAGAATTTTTAAAATCTGCTTAGCATCCATCTTGGATGACCTAACTGCTCCTCCATCCAGACACAGGCATCTGAAATAACGATTCTCTGGGGCCCGGAGACTTGGCCAAAGTCTTCCCTCCTCCTCATCTTGGGATTTGTTTATACAATGTATGCATGTTATACTTTATGCCACAAGTGAATATGAAATTTTGCTTGTTCCACAATTTCTCATTGCCCATTGGCCAGCTTGCTTGTTCCGTTTGGCTTATTGTAGAAGGGCGGAAATCCCTCGAGAGAGGGAGAGACACTAGGAAGAGGGCAGAGACCCAACCAGCTTACTCTGGCTTCAGACAACTCCATCTGAGGAGTTTATGACTCATCCTCAAGTTCCCTCACCCCTAAGCAACTTCTGCCACACCACTGTCCCCCAAACACATCCTTAGACATTTTCTTCAGTGGTACAATCTTGTTCTGAGATTACAGGGAATGCCGAGTTTTATTAGAGTTCTTTCAACAAACTCTTAATTGTCACTGCCCTTTGGCAAGTGCTGAGTCACCCCCAAAGCCTCACAGCATTCCACCAGGGACACCTCATCCTTCTTTGCTTTTCTTTTTCCTTTCTTCCTTCCTTTTTTATTTTTTAAAAACAGCTTCCTTATTTTTTTCCCCACACTTGTCTTTGGAAAACATTGAGAAGAGCCGGTAAACTGGGTTTCCTCATTCCTGCTCTTTAGGTGAGTGTCATTTAAATTTCCAACTTTTATGCAAGGCTCATTGAAGAGTATTTCCCCAAGCTTCTGTTGAAGAACTACCTCGTTTGATCTTTGCAATACTGGCACTCTTTTAGAATTAACCACTGAAAAATTTGATGACACTTCCATGCTTCTTGTAAAATTCATCTTTGGGGCAATTTTACGGTGTGTGTTTTCCCCTTGAACGTTTGAAAGAACTGGATTTCCGTCTTCTTGCAGAGCATTCTAGCAGCTGTGTCTCATTTGCTTTGCAAGGGCATTTGAAGAAATGGCTATTTTGGAAACTGCTTAACATATGGGATAATTGTTTTAAAGCACTTTACAGTTTGCATTGTGCTTTCCCATTATTTTACCCAGACATTTCTCATAGACACCTAGGAAATATCATCTAGATTTTTCAGGAAGGGAAATAGAGGTACTGAAGAAATAACATAGCAGATTGGCAGGGCAATATATCTCACTTCTGAAGTAATCAACAGATTACAATCTCTTTCTTCAGATCCTTTAATACCTATGACCAGAAAGCCTGTGCCTTTTGACCTAAATAGGTAGACACACGTGCTGTGCTTCACAGGCACGTGTGTTCTGGTCAGTCTTGGGTCTACTCTAACAAAGAGCTTTCTCAGAGCTTGGACATTGGGGTCCTGTTTGTATAGGGACACTGTTTAGCTGCTTTTATTATTTGTTATTGTGGCAGGTGGTTATAAGCGCTGGTTTTAGAGTCACACTGCTTGGGCTTAAATCCAAACTTCAACTTACTAAGTGTGTAATGATGAATTAATTAACCTCCCTCAGCCTCATCTTTCTTTCCTGTGAAATGGGAGCAATAGTTGTTCCTTCAAGGAATTATCTTGTGAAGTTTATGGGCCAAATCTAGCACTGAAGCATGCAGTAAACCCCTGGTAAATGTTAGTTTTTACCATATTGTGCTTTAAAAGGTGGTCACTTGATCATTTTTCCTGAGGTTTATTTAAGTTGACTTGTTTCATAAAATTGTAACAGTCAGGATGAGGGATAGTTAGTGATCTTCTGGATTTCTATTATGTGTTTATTATGAAAATCTCTGTGTTCAAATATATGAAGGGTTTACTTCGCCACCCTGAACCATTTTCAATAGTGAAAAAAGTTGTTCATCCATTTCCTCAAAGGCCAGTTTAGAACTAGAGAGGTTGGGAAAAGTTTCAGCACAGAGCTTAATGGCTAGAAGCTAGCTAAAGATAGAAAATCACTACTAAGAAGAATTGTGATTTTCTTTCTCCCTAAAGAAATTGGAAGGGTAGACAGAAGTTATACCTGTTTCCTCTGCTTTTGAGAACTATGACAATTATAACTTCTCAGTCACTCTACTCCCTCAAAACACAAAGTGGCAATGTTGTTCTTCCTGAATGAAGTGTGATGAAGACAAAGACCCCATTCACTGCTGCCTATGGTATTTCAAGCTAGCACTTTGGAATGGTAGTGCACCAAAAGGCAAATGATGACATGGATTTTGCAAGTTCAAGGTGAAAGTAAGGTATAGAAGTGGCAGATATCTGCCTAGTTGTAAACAGGGTCTTGTTGGACCCCAGAGGACTCAGTCCCATATCTCTAATTTGTACGTGGGGAAACTATAGTACAGAGAATCAAAATGCTGTGCCCAGTTTACCCAACAAAGTGCTTCTTGGCTCTGCTAGACGCTGAAATGTGTGATCCTTATAAGTGGGGAATTATAATACCTGTAGGGTGATGGGGTTATTCCCTATTTGCCTGTAGCATTCTCATGGCAAATTTTATATCCTGGGAAAGTCCAAGAGGATTGGTCACCCTAAATACCTGCTATTCTTATCTTACTGTTCACCATACTGCCAGTAGACCTAAGGTGCCTTGATATTTCATGTATTGAAGAGTATAATCAATTCTGAACACCTAAAGTCCAAAAATAGTTCTTTAAATTATTGGAAGAAAACTTCTCAGAAATATGGAATGGTGACTAGAAAATCCTATGAATAGCTATGCTATGTATCATAATATATTACTACACATATAATGGAAAGTTCACACAAGTATATTCATATAGAATATTTAGGACAGGAGCTTTCAGTTTATAATGAGGATAAATTGCATTGGAAAGAGAGACCTCATTTGGATAATTTTACTTCCAGAAAAGTTCTGTTTTGTACCCAAGGTGTATTTTGGAAGCAATTGTCATTTATAGCACATTGATAAGTTCTATGTCTTAGAAAACTTCAAAGGAAAACAAAGCAGTCTGTGAAGATGACATTATTATTATTATTATTTTTTGGTACTGGAGATTGAACTCAGGGGCACTCGACCACTGAGCCACATCCCTAGCCCTATTTTGTGTTTTATGTAGAGACAGGGTCTCACTGAGTTGCTTAGCGCCTCGCCATTGCTGAGGCTGGCTTTGAACTCGCGATTCTCCTGTCTCAGCCTCCCTAAGTGCTGGGATTACAGGCTTGGGCCACCGCGCCCAGCTGAAGATGACATTATTGACCATATATCTACTTGGAATAAGTATACACCAAAGAATAACAGCAGGTCACTGACAGTTAGCTTGAGGTAGGATTTGGTATTCCAAGGATGTGCAGAACTATTAACCAATGAGCACACTTAGGAATTAGGACAGTTTCCAAAAAACAATTCCTTTAGTTTGCTTTCATGTCATACAGTGATTGCATTGGAGTGGAACTTCAAAATGTACAAGCATGCATTTGTTTGAAAATTCAAAGTTTCTTGATTGACTTATTTGTGCTTTACCTAGAGGCATCTAACCAGAATCCAAGCCAATGTACACCCTATAAATGCCAAAGTGAAGCGTCTCATAGACATGCATAGCAAAGATAAATAAAACATGTGCAGAATATATTAGTAAGAGCATAAAAACAAGCCAATTTTTGATCAAACTCAGTGACTTCTGTTAGTAGAGAGAAGTAATATTTATTTTTAAAAATAGACCTTTAAAACATAATAGCTCATTTTGAACATGTAAACTTCTGAGAAAATGTTAAGGGACTTGAAGACCCTCTGAACATGTCACACACTTTTCTTTATCTACCCCACAGGATCTACTGCAGCCCTGGGCACATGGTGGAGACTTAGTGAAATATTATATTGAATGTTCTTTGTATTACTAATGATTCAGTGTGACATCATGAAACTAAAGTGAGCAGGGCATGGCCTGCCATTCCACATTCAGCTTTTCCCCAAGGAATGAACTACTTTACCTCTCAGACAGAAGCAAAGAACTCATTCAAAAGCAGAGCTGAAGGCTGTTGCAGTTATTGTTGTTTATATTTCCCTGGACAGAGGAGTAATTATATTGGCTTCAAAGGCCTTTTCTTCCACCTTCCATCTTGGCATGCTGGTGCAGGAAGAAGCTTCCTTCTATTCCTACATCTTACAAATGGAAACCCAGAGGAGGGAACTGTTTGCCTAAGGTCATAGAGTGAAACCTTTTCAGATATTTGTTAAGCCTAATATCATTTACCCAAACCACATCAAACAGAGCTGTAGGTAATTTTCTTGGCCCTTTTTTTAGTTGAGGGGAAACCCTCCTCCCTATGCCCTCTCCACCACCATGGTTATCCCAATCCTATCACTTCTTAGACAATGCTACCTCCTTCTGTAGCTTTCAGCAAACATATTTGTACCTCCACTCTGAAGTCTCAAGCAATGGGAATCTTCTAGAAGACCCAAAGTGCTGTATAAACATAGGAATATTAGGGCCATTCCTGCATTTCCCCTTAGGCTAGCAGCTGCCTTTAGTACAGTGAGGCCCAGCTCCAGGCTTGGCCTGATTCCTCTTGGGCTTCCATAATGTGAGTGAAGGCTTTGCTTTATGGTTAATTTAGCTGGTGATGAGAGCAAACTGAAATTTGTGAGGAGAGACATAAACTGGAAAGAACCGAGGTCAGAGCTTGAACAGAACCTCCAAGAAGACAGATTGCCTGTGGCTCTTATAGCATCATTCCCCCGGCAATAACGATGCAGACAGAAAGTAGAAAAATGACAATCTCCTTCGAGGGCCATTTGAGGGCACAAAGATTTTTCAGAACTCAGCCCCACAGAGAGAAAATCTGCTTGATATTTATTCAGACCCCTTCCTTTTAAATCTTGATTACCCTTGGCTCTGCTAGGTGCTGAAATTTATGTACCAGCGGCAGGTGATTCTTATGTAAGAATGGAAGGTTGGGTGTGATAAATTTGGTCTTGAGAAATCTCAGCTCAGTTGCTGCAGATGGTAGTGTCATGATGACAGAGTTAGAGAGCAGTGACCTGCTGGGCTGTGGGCTGTCTGTGAAATGGCTACTCGGTTCGGGACTGTCTGAGCCAATTCCTTGAGTCTCAAGGTCATGACCAAGGCGCATAGCCTAACTGTAGGGTGACATGATTCTAGCAACTGTCCTTCCTCCAAACTTAGATACTACTGTTGACTCTCTAAAGGATGCTGCAAGAATCAGGTTGGAATCTGTATTCTTTGAGAATATCTTTACAATTTGGGATTTCTATTATGACTAGTCCTGTTAAGGATTAATTCTATGATTGTAAATAATTGCTTATATTAGAGACTTAGCATCAGCTGGGTTGTTCTGGCCAAGGAGATATTTCTATGCACATGGTCCCAGTCAAGTTCTATCTGTGATCTGGAGTCCTTAAGTAACAACTTTCAGGCCACAGATTCATAGCCTTAGTTTTGAGAAGTTTGAAAGTCTTGTGCGTTTTGTTCACGCACAAAATTGTGAACATATATGCTTTTTTCTAAGGAGAGGGCCTACAGCTTTCATAAAGTTGTGGTAGGAGTCTAAGATCCAAGAGAAAGTAAGAATCACTATTTTTGTGATCACTTTGTTTTCTTTCAGCTGTTTCCTGCCTTGAATTTTAGGCTGAACTCGATCAGAGGTTAGCAGCATAGGGTAAGCATTGGAGTCAGCCTGTTGATCCTGGCTTGGATCCTGGCTCTGGATTTCCTCACTGTGTGAGCTTAGATGTGTCATTCCTCTTTGTCATGCATCCTTCTTTAGAAAATGGATAAAATGAGGGGAAAGATTACCTGCTTCATTATGCTACTATGGAAATTAAATGAGGATATTATATATAAATCTTCTTCTGTCCCGGCATTTAGGAAGCATTTTATAAACAGTAGTTAGCAGTGGCAGTAGTCACATGGAACTTATGTCCCTGGAGCACGTAGGCTGATGGTCAGGGCCATGTTCTCTTCCTTTCTTCATCTTTGCATTTTGTTCTGCCTTTATGTATATGCTCAGTTATTAGCTACTATTGCATATTTCTCATAAGCATCAATATATTTTAACAGCAACTCTTAAGAAATGCCATAATCCCATCCTTCAATCTACTTCTTTGGGGCAAAAGGGTGATAACTGGCATTAGACTCCTGGCATCCTATTCTATAAGTATTTAAAAAATTATGTTTTGGTTTTATAAGTTCATTTTAGAATGTATTTTATACACACATATTTAGCTAGGGACATTTTTTTCTTATTTTATTTTTAATAACCTTCTTCTTTTCCTAGCAGGTAGTAAGTACTCATAGATATTTGCTGAATGAATGAAAAAGAAACTCTAACTTCATCAGGGATGTATGCATGAGAACAGCATTATCTTACTCTGATTGTCCATTCGTCACTCTCCCACTCTCTCTTTCTCTCTCCCTCCCTCCCTCTTCAGTGCTGGGGATTGAACCCAGGGTCTCCTGCATACTAGGTAAGTGCTGCACCACTGAAATACATTCCCAGCCCCCAAAGCCCACTCATTTCTCCAAAGAGCACTGCAAACATGACTTGTCTTAGAAACTATGAGAAAGCATGGCTTTATTTGAGGACATTCATCATCTTGCTATTAATGTGCTTCCTTTCTACTTGGGTTTCAAGCAAAGAGTATCCAATTTCAGACTCTCTTTTTGAATCAATATTTCCATAGCAAGTGTAAAATCAGCTTAAATAGGGAATCCCATTTTCTATACAGAGGATACTTTAGTGAGATTGGCTAAAAAACAAGTTTTTTGAAGAGAGAATGCATTAAGAATGAAAAATTTAAGTTTATGAAATATCGTGAAAGCTAAATATGATGTGCTGAAAAAATATAACAGCAAGTTTCACTGTAAAATCTATATCTCAACTATGTCAGTAAATATTATTCAAGGGAATATAAGAATTCTTTCCATGTGTGCATTTCTGTTGGTCTAGCACATTGTCTAATCCACTGACTTTAGCAAATAATATTCTTGGATAGATAGATTCATGATATATTTATGTTATAGTAAAGTAACATATTATTTATATATTATTGTTATTATGCCAATAAAGAAAATGCAATAGTTCCTCATGTAATGTATTTATGAACATATTTCTGAGGCTCAGTTGACTGACAAACCACTAAAAGAAAGTGCCTTCTATATCTGTTTTCTATGACAAGTAGAAATTTTAGAGAATATGAGTGTAAGGCTTTTGAATGAGCCTTTGTGAGTGTGTGTGAATTGCTGTTTAGTTTTTGGCAGTTGAGTTTTGCAATTACCTCAATTCAGATAGAACAATTCTCTAGAAGCCCACGGCAGCCTTGTGGATGTACACCTTTTCTCTTTCTCCCAATCTTGCCTTTCATAATTGAAATAACAAGCAAAATCAGAATGGCATCCGCTTACCTGACTTAGGGATATGAGATCAAATCAGGGTAGCAGTGTGTGTTCCAGAAGTCCCCAGAGCCTCTTGTCCCAGTAGCAGGACTCACCTGAAAAGTTAGGGTGGGGAAGGATGACCATGAACTAGGATAGCTACCTACAGCTTCTGCCTTCCTTTTGAGTCATCACTGAACTGGGGCAATGGCATCCAGGAGCAAGTGGTCATGGGCAGGAATCAGAGAGAGTTCACAAGAACCCAGCAAAGATGTGGTCCCCCAAAGGAGTTGTGCCATTCTTCTTTCCTCTATGGCCACTCACAGGTGTTTTTTCCATACTGTATTTCCGATGTGTGTCCCACATTGCCGTCTATGCTCCTCTATAATCTTCCTTGTTTTGCAAATACAAACAAACATGGCACTGATATTTCTTACCTTGTATTTCTATTAAGAAACGAGAAAACATAATCCTCATTTATTGGGCATTCATGGGTGACAGGTAACTTTACTTGCTTTCCAACTTACTGGGCTTCAGAAAGAGTATGATAAAGTTACACAACTTGTCTAGAACTACCACCTGGGTGGTAGGGCTGGGTTCATAACCTTTGGTTGTCTGCCACTGTATTTCTTCATGGTGACCCTCAGCAGAGAGAAAATTCTGAGATATGGGATGAAAAGGCTTGCTTGCTGAGAAGGATCATTCTGTTTCAAGATTTGCTTTCTTGTTTCCACATACCCATTTTATGTAGAGGCTAACACAGAGAGACACTCACGTGCACATCCCCGTATGTGAGCTCACAGCCTCTCCTGTCTCTCTTCTTAGCACAACCGCGAGTGTTTTGTTTCACACGTGGGGAGTCTGGGGTTACCACAGCCTGCTATGGGTAGGCCGGGGTGTTCTGAGAGGTGAAAAAGTAGGACAGGGCTGGATATAGTGTCACATCACAGAGCTGTGTGCAGCCAAACACTGAAGCACCTTGGCTTTCCTCTGACCCATCTTGACATCCAAAATAATTGTACTAGAGTTTGAGTTTATTCTATTGGAATATTATATCTTATTTTTGAATTCCATTTTCAGTAGTTTTATTTAGTGTTTAAGTTCATGTGTTTCTATTTTGACAATTTCTCAAATGCCTTTCCTCTTCTTCTTCCATATCTTCCACTTTTCCCTACTGACCATGAATCCCTGATGCAGAAGATTACATCAAATGCCAGGTGCAAAATAGTAATATATCTCTGTGAAAACTAAGCAAAACCAAAGCTCCCCACTTTCTCATACATGTTAAGACACACCAAAATACCTCATATGTTGATGCCAAGGTCAGAGAGGTCAGATTATATCTGAACACGGACATTTGAGTCTGTCAGATGAGTCAGTCAAATGAGAATGTTGAAGGATTTGGGCTGATGGTCAATATCACTATGTACAAAAGATGTCTGTTTGCTACACCAAAAGTTTCCAACACATTATACCATTAGTTTAAAGAGTGACTAATATCCTGGATCCATTTGTCTTTGTAAGAAGTTTCTTGCTGCAGGATCAGATGAGCTTCGTGGAACATCCTTTAGCCTCCTCTTTGCTTCCCTTTCCCTACCCACCCACTGCCTACTCAGTGCCTCCTGGGCATCTCCATAAGAGGTGGTATTCTCTCCTTGCCCATTGGTACTGCCAACACATGGGCAATCACTTCGGCACCATCCATCTTCCCCACTGGAGTGGGAATTTCATGAAGATCTCTTTTCTTACTCATATGTAATTCATCTTCAAGTCACTGTTACTGAATACAGTGGCTGGCACAAACTAGGCATTCGATAAATACTTGTTGAATGAATTCAGGGTAGGATGAATAGAAAAGCACATTCATTTATTTTGCTGCATGTTCAACTTCATTGAAATACTTGGATTTTTATTTTGAGTATCATTCATTCATAGTGCTTCTCTCTCTTCCCCAGTCAATACTGAGTGAGTGTCCTTAATGCTTCATGCATTGCTCTAGGTGCCAGGAGGTGTGAGACATGGTCCCTTCTCCCTTGGGATGTCCAGAGTGGGCTGCACCCATCAAGTTGGTTTCAAGTCAGTTCACCATGCTTGGTGAATCACCACACTTACGAGTGGACGCTTAAAGTGGCTCTTAGTGGGAGGCTGCAGAGGAGGAAGACATTTTCCTCATTCTTGAAGCTCTTGCAGCTCATAAGGAAGCAAACAAATAAATACATGAAATACATAATAATAAGTGTATGCCTAGCAAAAGAAAATAGTAAAATATAGTAGGAATGGCTGGGGATTTGTATAGAAGTAAAACAATGAGTTTTTCTATTATATGGACCACCTCCCTGTGTTTTCTCAACTAATATTCAATTTATTCAACAAATATTTTTTTTCTGTAGTTCTGTGTGTTCAGCACTATGCAAAGGCTGGGCACATACCAATGAACAAGAAATGTATGAGACCTGATTACACGGAAAGCACAAGATAAAGCGCAACTGTCCGCCTCATAGGTGAGAGTGAAAGTGAGTAGGAGAGAGCAGGAGGGAGACTGACAGGAAGTAGGGTGAGGGGCAGTAAGAAAGTGACAGACCAAATCTAAGAGCTTCTGATCAGTTCCCTGCTTCTGGGTCCAAGGATTCCAAAGATGGAGGCTGTAACTTAAGGAATTCTAACTTTCTTGCTTAGAAATTTTTACAAGAAAAACTGTTTTTGAGGTTACTGTGAGTATCTTAGTCTGTTTTGCACTGCTATAACAACACAACAAACTGTGTAGCTTACAGAGAATAGAAATTCACTCCTCCCAGTTTTGGAGACTAGGAAGGCCAAGATTAAGGCACCAGCAGGTCTGATTATCTGGTGAGGGCAATCTCCTCCAGAGTGGGACAACCTAGCATCCACACAAGGCAGAAAGCAGTAGAGCAAGAGACCACATGATGTCTAAAACCTTTTCTAAAAGGCCTGAGTTCCATTCAGGTGAGAGGGACCTTATGGCCTAGTCATCTCAAAAAGGTCACCCTCTTAATACTACCACTCTGGCAATGCCTGGATTCTGGAGGGGACACTTTCAAACCATAGCAATGTGTTTGGTAGAAGACTGATGAATGTCTAACTCCAGCAATCCAGGAGACCAGGAAGAGGACTTCTAGGTAACTTGCCTAACTCTGATTTCCAATTAATTTGGGGGTTTAATCCCTCTATATCTACCATCCATGGCCTATAACTCTTTAAAAAATGTTTTTTAAACTTTTACAATGGTTGGAAGCATCAGATCTTGCGTTTATTTTGCGCATATTTATTTGATACTTACTATGTGCTAGGCAGTGTCCTGGATTTGAGGAATTCATCAGTCCCAAATTATTGAACCTGCATAGGCATCAATGATCTTAGCCTAACTGTATGAGTCTAGATGTTTTGGAAAGAATCTTTAGACTCTGCTTTCTGACAAAAAGACTCATATTGCCTGTTGGTGATTTGGTTTTAATTACTAAAGGGAATATAGAGCCCAGATGAATCTTATAAAAATACTAGAATTAAGACAATTGGAGAATTCCAAAAGCATTGTCTCTGGGATAGTCCTAAATCACACTCTGCTTTATCAGGCTTACAAGGAAGACAAACAAGGCTCAAAGGACTATTACTCTATGCCATCGCAAAAAGAAATGTCTTCTTTTAAATACTGACCGAAGGCTTGATGAGGCTAGTGACAAGGCTAGTCACTTTCACACGCATTATTTCATTCAATGGTTCCAATAACCTTGTGAAATATATTTCACTAGTATTTCAATTTTATAGTTAAGGAGACTGGGGCTCTGAGGAACCAAGGAAGTTACCCCAAACTGTGCACTTAGTAAGTAGGGTGGAGAAGACAAATCCAGGCTTTGTGTTCATTTCATGCGTATTTATTTGGTACTTAACTATGTGCCAGGCAGTGAGTACCCTACACCCAAAGAATTTATCAGTCTCAAACCATTGATCCCATGAGTGTCAATAATCTTGCCTTTATGAGTCTACTTCAACGTGTTTTTTGAAAGAATCTTTTGCTTCTGGTTTTTGCTTTGGGTGTAGCTCTTTGTATCATTCCTGTGGTAGAAATCTCTTTCCAGAACATCCTTATTAAGACTTAGAGACATTTCTTCTTGACTCTGAGAAACTCCTCTCTGTCTGAAGACCAAAGGAAGGATGAATTTGTCTTGAATTTTGCCTTCTAAGAACCTCTGGGGTTTATTGAAGGGTTCTATCAATTGCCAGTTTTGACCTGCTACACTGAAAATATGCTAGGGTGCCTCTTTTCCATTTGGCCACCTGCTTTCTTGGCTTTCAGTTCCCACAAAGGTGACTGGATGCACGCATCTTATTTTAGCCATACCCAAGGCCAGAGAGGAGCATTTTATTGGCATTCTTCAGTATCTTCCCCTAACATCGTTTTCTGTACCTGTTCCAAAGTCTTTGAGCTATCTTTCTTCTCATGTGTGTACGTTAGAGAGACTGTATTTCTTTTATTATTTGTTATAGTTATTATATTATCGTACTGAATTTATTATAACACAAATGTATTAAATATTAAAGTTAGGTTTTAATTGTTTAGAACCAATGCTCAGTGTCCTTGCTAGTTGGTTTTACTAATTAAAGAATAAAGAACCAAGGGCCAATAACAAGCAGCTTCTGAATTCGAAAGGTATCCAAATGGTAGCCCAGGAACCCAAGGACAGCTCAAACCAGGTTAGATTAATTCATGTTCTATGGCTTACGTATAGGCTACCTAAAGTCAGGGGATTGGATTGGTCATGGGTATAGAATTTGACAATTTAAGGGAGCATTTGAAATCCAGCCCCTACATTTGAAAGGAGTATATTCTAGAAAGGTTATGATCTGCTCAAAGTCAAACAGGGAGTCAGGACAAGAGCAAAACCAGCCATTCTTAAGCTTATATCTGTGGATAAATATGAGACTAACCCCTGTGTGACAAATGGCTTGCAAGTATATGCCACTGCTCTTTAGGCTGCCTCCTCTCTGCTGGTGGCTCTCTTGCTGTGAAGGTGTTCAGTTTGATGCAATCTCACCTATTTGCTTTTGTTGTTTATATTTTCAGTGTCATATTCTAAAAAAACATTGCCAAGACCAACATCAGGAAGCTTTTTTCCTGTTTTCTTCCAGTAATTTTACAGTTTTGAGTCTTACATTTAAGTCTCTACTATGTTTGAGTTGCTCTTTGTATATGGTTTAAGGTTCAATTTTATTCATCAGCATGTGGATATGGAATTGTCCCAGCACCATTTAGTGAAGAAACCATTTTTCTGATTCTACATTTTTGTCATTCTTGTTGAAGATCAGTTAACAATAATGTGTGGATTTCTGCGTTTTCTGTACTGTCTTATTGGTCTATATGTCTATGCATTTTAACAACAGCACCATACAGTCTTGGTCATGGTAGCTTTGTCGTGTGTTTTGGAGTCAGGAAATACAATACTTCCAGCTTGATTCTACTTGCTCAATATTGCTTTGGCCACAAGGAATACTATTTTGGGTTGTTAATGAATTTTGAAAAATTGTTTTCTATTTCTGTAAAGAATTCCATTGGGATTTTGATGATGATTACATGGAATTTGGAGGTCACTTAGGTAGTATGGACATTTTAACAAGGTGGATTCTTCCAATCCACTGTATCCTCCTTCATTTGCTAAGAGGATAAATCTCAAGTATTCTCACCTCAAAAAAGAAAGAGAGAGAGAAAGAGGAGAAAGGAAGAAGGGAGAGAAATGTCAGGAAGGAGAGGAGGGAGAAAGAAAAGCAGAAAGACACAAGGGAAAGAAGACAATGGTAACTTTGTTAGTTGAGGGATATGTTAATTAGCTTGACTGTGTTAATCAGTTCACAGTGTGCCCATGTATAAAGACACTGAGTTATACACCTTAAATACGTACAATTTGTATTCCTTCATTATATCGCAATAAAACTGGAAAAAAGAGAGAAACTATGCACGACACAGCTTCTTGTGTGACAATTCCAAAGAATCTGATTCAGATCAAGGGTGGAACCCAGGAATCTCAGTGATTTACAAGCCATCTGGGAGATGTGGCTGCTGGTGGTCCTGGGACTACTTTAAGAAACACTCATCTGGAATCCAAGCCTCATGACTCCTCTCTGTCCTGTTTCTTCCCAAAGGACAATGCTGCCTCCCTACATTCAACACATTCCAAACAATACATAAGACTCTTTGTGATTCATTTAGTGCTCTTATTTCCTGACTCAACAGTCTATTCTTGATTAGGTCATTTCATTGAGTAATTTTCTTTTCCTGTGGTATGCCAGGAGCTAGAGCTACAAAGATTAAAACACAGCCTCAACCCCTAAGGAACTCTAGGACAGTGACAGTGGTAATTACTGTTTCTGGGCATTTTGTTTATATGCGTCATACAGTTTATCTCATCTCCTTATCTCATTCCCTGCCTTTCAATAAGTCTGCACATAACAAGAACATAGTTTGGGAGTTTTCCCATATAGAAAGAAACATATACATTCTCTGTAACTCATTCTTCACCCTTAATATGTCTTAGAAGTATTTCTTTGCCAGATTTTTCTTTCTGGATGGCTAGTCTTTACTAGTCTTTATAATGACTACAGAGTATCCCCCAGGATTGATATGCCTTTGTATATTTGACCATTGTTGTATTAATGAAGAGTAAATTGTTTCTATTTCCTCTTATTACAAAAAATAGTGCCCCGATGAGTTCCAAAGCAGATATTATCAGACTCATTTTACAAACAAAGAGATAGAGAAAAATTAATTGCCTTGTCCAAGGTCTTCCAATGGCATAACTAGGACTCCAGTAGAGTTCCATCTGTCTCAAAGACAAAAAAGTTTCTTTCTTCTCTTCTTATGCTATTCTAATAATTGCAACAGGGGAAGTGCTGGATGAGGTGGGGATGACTGATCACCCCAAAACCTTGCTTCAGATAGGACCTCAGGGTCACCTGAGGAAGTGATGGTTGAGCAGAATCTAGGAGTTTTCTGAGAGGAGAAGGTGGGTAGTGCTGTAGAAAGAGGTATTGGCTTATTGTAAGCCAGTCAATTGCACTTATATTCACCTAGTACAAGAATCTTGCAGTATGTTCTTGGGAGATTCATGGAAAGAAGACATGATATTTGCCCATGACAACTTTACAGCTCACACGCACGTGTGTGTGTGTGTGTGTGTGCATATGTATATCTGAAAAAATACTAGAGTATTCAGCTAGTAAGCACAGTATAAATAACTACCTACCTCATTTGGCAGCTTAAGAGAACCTGGAAATGAGTGGGCGATGGGGTCCTGTCTATGTGGCAAGCAAAGAAATTTGCCATCTT
This sequence comes from Geosciurus inauris, assembly GCA_004024805.1. Taxonomy (NCBI): domain Eukaryota; kingdom Metazoa; phylum Chordata; class Mammalia; order Rodentia; family Sciuridae; genus Geosciurus; species Geosciurus inauris. Next base: position 146,425 of record PVHX01003157.1, read on the forward strand.
AATAGCTCACTTTCTTCTTCTTAAGTGAAGAAAGTAATATCTAGTCCCTGCCCACTTGACAGGATGTTGCAAGGCTTGGTTAATTTCTGTAAATGTTTTGAGCTCCTCTGAGGTGTGTGTTCTGTAAATAGGAGGTATTAATAGCAGCCGTCAGAACAGAAACAAAACTGAATTGAGCTGCAGTCATTTTCTGGGAAAGAAATACAAACATCCATAAAGCACGAAGCCCAAACTGGAGACATCACATTGGCCCTTCTATAAAAGGCAGCCTGGGTCTCATACAGGACATGGTGACAGCTCAGTCCCTAATCTCGAGTGGGAAAATTGAGGAGACTAGCTGGATTTTCTAACATTTAATTTCCCAGCTGATTACTATGATTAAGAGCCCATCTGGCACAGCCCATTTGTGAGTATGCGTGTGCAGGGAAACAGGAACCTAGTAAAGGCAGAGATCTATTAGGAAGAAAAAGAAAATGCACAACGGAGATGGTGCCATTTTGGAGCCCTCTGCTAAGATGTTTAAATAGGAATGTTGTCGTGTTAGCATTACCGAGGCCAGTTGGCCATATGCTTGTAAGAAAGGCAGTTAGTGTTTCTCTTTCTCGGGGCTTTCCTGTTAGCTTAGTGAGGATTTGGTGATGCCTTTGTCTGCCATGGATCTAGAGGGGCCGTGAACTCCTGAGAGGAAAATCCAGCTCTGGGTTGTAGCAGCAGCATGGCAACATCTTTACCTGCAAAGTCTGTCAATGAAAAGCCATTGCTGGAGAGACACACAAATGCACTCCTGCTCATGGATGGCAGTGGTAATTCAGGCTGGGAGTGCCCTGAATCTCGTGATCCACTTGCTGTTATCGCCTGCAAAGGAAGCTCTGAGCTGAGGGTGGAGGCAGCCATATGTTAGCTCTCGTATCTTCATGGTTTTCAGTGTAACAGCAGCTCCCAAATCCATCCATAGCCAATCCGATCTCATAATCACTAATAGGACTTACAGATGTGCAAAAACTAAGGTTATGATGCTCAGCTGAACTCCCGGATGGAGTTTCTCATAATTTTCTGTTACTCAGGGGATCATATGTAAACCTGTTCCAGACAGAGTTTTTATTGTACTTTATTTCTAATCTCTAACCAGGCTTCCCCTTGGAGGTCAAGCCTCTAAGTCTCCTTGCAAATTCCTCCCACGGAGGTAGAGGCTTTTGTCTCCTGTGGTCACCACTTCTGCTAAGGGCTGCAGGTCCACAAGGAAAACTCATCAGTGACTTGATCCTAATCCCTGGCTGCATGCACACAGGTCACTGAAAAACATCTGGCAGCTCTGACCCTTCATGTCCATGTACCAAATACATTGAAAGTGGGGTGGAGCTGGAGAATTCATTTGTAGTCCTCCCTGGTGACAAAGGGATGGACCAGGTAATAGTCTAACTTCAACAAAACCAATGAGTCCTATCTGTTTTGCTCAGTTACAAATTGATGATCTCTGTTTCCTGACTGGATGGTGTCCACCTTTACAATACCACGATGCTCAGTTTCTTAGGGCCCAGCCTAGTAAAGTGTCCTCCATCTCATGTTGGAAACATGGAAATAAGGTTGGATACCTCACAGGTTGGAATCAGTACCTAATTGTCCCTTGGAGAGCCCCACCCTGTCTCTTTGGAAGGAGCATTTCACAATCTGTCATGTGAGATCAGCAGAGAAATTCAGATCAATAGGAATGAAAGAGTCTGTCACGGTCTTCTTAGCACTCTGTGCCTGAAAAGGAACTTTTCCTTGGATTACTTGTACCACAGCCATAAGTTTGGCCTCCTCATAGGACAGCAGTCCATTAGTGAACCCATGAATTTATAGTGAGACTTCATTTACTGGGGTTTGCTCAGGGCCTAAGGTTCTCTTGTCCTTCTGTCTGCTGGATTTCACGTTCTGCTGATTTCATGTTCTGTCCAGCCATAGTAGTTTAGTCTCCTAGCAGGAGGGAGCCTGGCAGTGTCAATGATGTAAGGTGGGAGACATCCATGGCCTCATTACAGTGTCCTCTTCTTGCTCTCACCTACACCCACCCATCACCCGGAACCTTCCAAGGAGAAATGGCTGTGTGGATTTGGTCCAGTTGCATTGCTCTGGGAGAGGTCTTTGTTGTAAAATATATTGTCTTACATAAATTTTAAAGAGAACCAGAGCTAGGATTAATGGATTTGGAGGTTTCAGCTGCACAGAAATTTCTCTCTTTCTTGATGTTTTTGCTTTCAAAAGAGACTTAGCTGTCAGTAGATACACATCTACTAGAGAAAGGGAACAGGGATTGTGAACTGTTTTGCTAGTTTTCTATTCTTTGCTTCAACAACATATAGTGTACTCAAAAGTTCATGTGACATGGGGGAGGCGGGGGGCAGGAAAGGGGAATGGGTATAGTAAAGATGGTTGATAAAAAATATATATAAATATATATATATATATATATACTTCTCATTGAAAGTGCATATAAAGGTGTTTAATATGAAGAATGTAATCTGCTTATAATTTTGTGCAAAGTTAGAAAAATTATGATTGTAACAATTTTTTTTCTATTTGCCTCAACAAATGTTTTCAGTGAACAGTGTGTACAGCTTCTGAAAATTTGTTTTTTTTCTGTTATGTTTGATAACATGTATTAAAATGCAACTTT